>PVKY010000124.1:0-64283 GCA_004027775.1 Bradypus variegatus
CCTCGGCCTAAGCCCTGCCCGCCCCACCTGTTAGCCGTGAACCTGCTGGAGAAGATGCTGGTGCTGGACGCGGAGCAGCGGGTGACGGCGGCCCAGGCGCTGGGGCACCCCTACTTCGAGTCCCTGCACGACCCAGAGGAGGAGCCCAGGGCGCAGAAGTACGACGACTCGTCGGACCTCGCGGAGCGCACGCTGGAGGACTGGCGGCGTGAGTGCGCGCTCTGGCCCGGGGCTCTGGCTCGGGGCAGTGGCGGCAGCCAGGCCCGGGCCTCCTGGCACGGCGACCTCTGGCCCAGAGCCAAGGGACAGGGACAGGAACGGCGGGGAAGGGTGGAAGGGCGTTCCCGGCAGGGCTCAGTGCGAACAAAGGCTTGGCTGCAGAAGCCCTGGCGTGAGTTCCAGAAGCTGTGACAAGGCCACCTCTCCTCTGACCCTGGGGAGACAGAGACCCGTGTCCCTGGGGACTCCCCCCCCCGCTTGTCCCCAGGGTGCCTGCAGCTGCATAAGGAGGCAGACGCCAGCTTTGTCCCAAGAGGCCTCCCCCGGGCCTTGAGGCTGGGCTCGGGTGGGTTCAGAAGGGCACGAGGCCCCGTGTCCTCCCCTGGAGGCTGCAGGACCTGGGGAGGGGGCTGACCCATAGCCCGTGGCTGCCACCCCCCAGGCCTGTCCTGGCCCCGCCTCAGGCTCAGCTCCCTGGGGCCGCACGAGGGGTGCAGGTGGTTCCCAAAGCCGGTCTGCCTGGTGCCCCAGCGGCGGCTCCGCTGCATTCGGTGCTCACCAGTGCAGTTTTGTTTCCGCTCTTGGAACCGCAGACCACAGGATCCTCTGTGGTCCCCGCCCCCTCAAACTGTGGCCTGGAGCCTCTGCTTTGACGAGGGCGGGGTGGACCGTGGGCTGGTGGCGGCTGAGCCCGGGCCAGGAGCGCGGACGCGGTTTCCGTCATGCCCTCTCGCTCCTCCTCACCTGGCCACACGTGGACCGGGAGGCACCGTGGGTGGGCATTACCTGCTCTGAAGCTGCGGAATACGGGTGCCCCCCTGGCCCTGAGCCCCTCCCTGCCTCCTGGCAGTGGCCCCACGGATCCGGGAACACGTCCCCAGGCAAGGGGGACAGCGCTCAGCCGGGCAGTAGGAGCAGCTCTCACCCAAGGCTTCATGTAGATTCGGGACACAGAAGGTGGGACGTGTCCTGGTGGGGTCTGAGGTTGACCCCAGGGGGCATCTGGCTGGTTCCTGGGACATGGTTCCTTTATGAGGGCAGGGGCGGCCATGCCCGGGGGCAGAGGGGTTACAGGAGACCCCACCAGGGACGAGGGTCCCTGTGGGTGGACTAGGGGAACAGACAAAAGGGCGCCCGGTGCCTCTGCCCCCCGCAGTGATCTCTGACCTGATACTCTGGGCCAGGTAGGGCTGTCCCTAGGCCAGCGGGGACCAGCCTGTGTGCGGGGCTGGGAGCGCCCCCCACCCCGAGCAGGACTTCTCAGTGCGGGTCCGAGTTTTGACAAGCCGTCTCGGGGTCCCGGCCAGTCGTGGGTCCAGGGTGGGCTCTGTGGGGGCTGATTCTGGTGGGTGACGACCGAGGTTGACGGTCCCTTCTCCCCGTGACTGTCGCTCCTCCCAGGTGTCACCTACAAGGAGGTGCTCAGCTTCAAGTCCCCCCTGCAGCTGGGGCCCCAGGTCTCCAAGGAGACGGCCCTGTGAAGACGCCCTGGGGGCCCTGGCTGCCATCCTCATCCCAGGCGTCTACTTGGAGGGTTCAGGGTAGACCCTCTTGTGTGAACCCCCAAGTCTCTCCTGTTCTCGGGTGCCCCCCTCACCCTGAGCTCAGGAGTGTCGGCACCTTCCGGTCAGGCCCCAGGTGCACCCGGGTGAGGTGGGGTCACCGCTGAGCTGGAGGACAGAGGGGTGCCCCGGGCGCCGACTCAGGGGCACTCTCCTGGGCGGGTCTTGGTGCTGGTGGGTGCCCCTGCACCCCCCTCCCCGCCTGGAATGTAAATGGCCCCACAGCTGGTAGGAAATAAACGTTTGGGTGGCTCTCGATTCCTAGGCTGGATCTCCACCCTGAGGCCTCTCCCCTTTCCTGGAGGCCCCATCGGGGCTGGGCCCCTCCTGTCTTGCAGTGTGACCCCTGGAGTGGAAGTCTTGCTTCAGCGTGGGGCCCTGGGGTGAGGGCCGGGGGCTTTGGACTCAGCCTGGGGTTCAGTTCCCGGCCCCCTCCAAGGCCAGAATGCAGCCAGGAGGGAGGGGACATGCCTGCTGGACTCCTCCTTCCCTGCGGCCAGGTGGCAGAGCCTGTGCTGTTAGAAACCCTACACCGCCCGGCCTGGGCCTCGCCGCGGCCTCCGTGGGCCCTCGCTGCCCTCTGCCGGCCATTCACTGGCTGCGGGATCAGAGGCCATGCTGGGCTCCTCCCCACTGGCCGTGGCGGGTGCCTCACGGAGGACCAGGGGGGGTCGCAGGCACGGGCCCATCCGCCCCGCCCTGCAGCTCCGCCGGCTACACGCACAGTAGGCCCAGCCAGCGAAGGGACGCGGTAGACACTGGCCCTTCCTGCCCAGGAGCCCTCCGGAGCCGGCTGGACCGACCCCTGACCCGGCCAGAACCCCCCCCCCAAGCGAGGCCATGTGACCCAGGAAGGCCAATCAGCACTCAGCTCCCCTAGCCCGGCCTGCGGCCTGGGGGGCTCCACTGCCCGATGACCAAAGGCTGGCCTTGCCATTTGGCCCCGCCCTGGCGCCTGCCTCTCAAGATCTGCCTGGGGACCCGCCCCTGGAGCCGCCCCCAACCCTGCACCTGCCACGGGACCGCCTTGGAGACCCCACCCCGGGCCGGACCCCAGGGACCCTCGGTTTCGTGCCTGGGGCTCCGGGTTGCCCCTCCCTCCCCGAGCTCTTCCTCCCCTGCCCGCCCCTCTGGGTCACTCACTCAGGCACTCATTCACTCATCGTTCATTCATTCACTCATTCAGTCCCTCATCCCTCCTTCCCCAGACCCCTTCTCTCTGCTCTCCTACCCTGTCTCTCTCCTGTCCGGCCCCTCGGCCTCCTTCCCGCTCCCCGATTCCTCCCCGGCGGGGGTCTCCTGCTCATCGGGCCTTGTCACTTGCTGCCCTCCGGAGGCGGCGCCGCGGAGACCCCCACCCACCCCCAAAGCTCCGCGGTCGCGAGTAAAGGCCAGGTCAGGGTGGGCCCGAGAAAAACTTGGGGGGCCGCGGGCGCGCGCGGGGCGGGGCCCTGGGTGCAGGCTCGGCGGCGGCTCCCAGGAGGGACCCGCGGGGAGGTCCTCGGGAGGCCCTGGCCCCATCGGGCCGCTCGCCCACGTCCGGGGGGACCCGAGGCCGGGGAAGCCGCCCCGGGGCCCGAGAGGTGGGTGGGGCCGCGGCTCGGGGCGGGGCTGGGGCGACTGGGCCGTCGCGGGCGCGGGGAGGACCCGGGGCCCCGCGGAGGAAGCCGGAAGCCGCCCTGCTCGGCGCCGGCGTGTGCGCGCGGGAACCCGGCGGGCGGCTCCGGGGCGGCCGGGCCATGGGGACCGCGCTGGTGTACCACGAGGACATGACGGCCGCGCGGCTGCTGTGGGACGAGTGAGTGCCCGGCGGCGGGGCGGGCGGGGCGGCGAGCGTGGCGAGGGGCCGGGATCGTGAGCTCCGCCGCCTGCCGCAGCCCCCAGTGCGCCATCGAGACCCCCGAGCGCCTGACGGCGGCCCTGGAGCGCCTGCGGCGGCGCGGCCTGGAGCGGAGATGCCTGCGGCTGGCGGCGCGGGAGGCCTCGGAGGCCGAGCTGGGCCTGGTGCACAGGTCAGAGTCCGGCCAGCCCGCCGGGAGCGCCCCAGCCTCCCCCTCCCCACGGCGGGGGGCTGGGGGCGTCCCGCCGGGAGTCCCCCCCGCTGGTGACCCCGCAGGCCTCCTGACCCCGCAGCCCCGAGTATGTGGCCCTGGTGCGGGGGACAGAAACCTTGGACGTGGAGGCGCTCCAGGAACTGTCTGCACAGTATGACGCCGTCTACTTCCACCCGGTGTGTGCCCCTCGGACCTGCCCACCGCCCCCCAGCCGGTGCCCCCTGCAGGCCCCCCCCCGGGGCCCCTGCCCGCCAGCCCACCAGGGGTCACGTGTGGGAGCAGAGCCCCGAGGGCTGGCCACAGGCTGACGGCACCGCTGCCCCCAGAGCACCTACCGCTGTGCCCGGCTGGCCGCCGGGGCCGCACTGCAGCTGGTGGACGCTGTGCTGACCGGAGCTGCACAGAATGGCCTCGCCCTCGTGAGGTGAGGGCTGCACCCCTCAGCCTGGGGTCCCCACGGAAGGGACGATGGCCCTCAGTGCCCACAGCCCACTCTCCCCACAGGCCTCCCGGGCACCACAGCCAGCGGGCCGCTGCCAATGGGTTCTGTGTGTTCAACAACGTAGCTCTGGCAGCCGAACATGCCAAGCAGAGCTACGGGCTGCGCAGGTGCATGGGGCATGCTGCAGGGCTGGGGCGGGCGCTGAGGAGCCCCCGGCTCACAGGAGGGCGGCTCGGCCCTCAGGGACCCCAGCGTGGCCTGCCCCCAGGGTCCTTGTGGTCGACTGGGACATCCACCATGGCCAGGGCACCCAGTATATCTTCGAGGATGACCCCAGGTGAGCTGGGGGTGGGCTGCGGCCCTTTCCTGGGACCCCACTCTGGGGTGGAGCTTGGCCTGGGGAAGTCTGAGTTGGGGGACCTGCCTGTGTCCTCAGGATTGTGCAGGAACCATGGGGCCGAGTGTGTGTGGGGGGGATCTGACCTCTGACCCTGCCTGCTGCCCCACAGTGTGCTCTACTTCTCCTGGCACCGCTATGAGCACCGGCGCTTCTGGCCTTTCCTGCGAGAGTCAGACGCGGACGCAGTCGGCAGGGGCCAGGGCCTCGGCTTCACGGTCAACCTGCCCTGGAACCAGGTGCTCCTGGTCCCCCGGGGCCCCCAGCGCTGAAACCCTCCCTGCCCCGCAGCTCCTGGCCTCCAAGTGCCTCTCAGTGTGTCCCCCCAGGGTCCTCCCGGTGCCAGGCCCCACGGGGTAAAGAGCCTGGGTTCCTGACAGGCTGTGCCTGGCCCCCAACCCCCATGGCCCAGGTCGGGATGGGAAATGCTGATTACTTGGCTGCCTTCCTGCACGTGCTGCTGCCCCTGGCCTTTGAGGTGACTGCGGGGTGGGGAGCTGCCTGGGTGAGGGGGGCTGGGAGGGCCACCAGGGTCTTAGACTGCAAGAGTCGCCCACCAACACGGGTGCAGGGCAGGACTAGCTGCCACTGCCCGCGCCAGCGGGGGGCCTGCCGGGTGGTGGGGTTGGGGGTCTCTGGAGGCACCGGGTGGGGGCGTGGTGGGCAGCTCCCAGCTCTCCCCCCGGCTCCAGCCTCTTCCCTGCTCCCCGCCTGCAGTTTGACCCCGAGTTGGTGCTGGTATCTGCAGGATTTGACTCAGCCGTTGGGGATCCTGAGGTGAGAACCAGGCCTGGCAGGGGGTGGGGGGCTGTGGGGCCACCCCCTCACACGGCTCTGGTCCCAGGGGCAGATGCAGGCCACGCCCGAGTGCTTTGCCCATCTCACGCAGCTGCTGCTGGCACTGGCTGGGGGCCGCGTCTGTGCCGTGCTCGAGGTGACTGGTGGAGCGTGGCGGGTCCACGGGGCTGGGCCATGGGTGGGCGTCCTGGCCGGGGCCCTGTGTGGCAACACCTCCGCCCTCCCTCCCCCAGGGCGGTTATCACCTGGAGTCCCTGGCCGAGTCCGTGTGCATGACGGTCCAGGCGCTGCTGGGCGACTGTGCCCCGCCTCTGCCAGGGACCCTGGTGCCGTGTCGCAGGTATGGGGTGCAGGGGGGAGGGAAGGGGGGAGGGCATCGGCCTCACCCCCCACCCCTGCCCTGCAGTGCCCTGGAGTCCGTCCAGAGTGTCCGTGCCGCCCAGGCCCCGCACTGGGCCAGCCTCCAGCATCAAAGTCAGTGGGGACCGGGGCGTGGGCCCGCCCACCTCTGCACCATGGGCCATGAGCGTGGCGTGACCCTGACCTGCCCACCAGCCACGGCCCCTGCCCCGAGTCCTGGTGCCAGCTCCTCGGAGGGGAGGCTGCTGCCTTTGCTGCCCGGGGAGCCTGCGTACAAGGTGGCTGCCCTGAGCTGCCGCCCCTCACCCCCCGTCTGCACGGCTGTTGTCCTGACTGTGCCAGAGGCCACCCTGTGTCTGCCCTCCGGTGTCATCCATCAGGAGGAGGCAGCCCCGCAGGAGGAGGCCGAGGCCTGGGCCAGGTGGGCAGTGGGGCCTGGGGAGGTGGGCGGGCTGTGCTCCAAATGTACTCGTGCATGGGACTTGTGGTCTGGGTGCATATCTGTGTGTCCCTCTGTGTCTATGTGTCACTCTGGGCTGCCCACTACAGGCCACACAAGGCTCTGGCCCAGGGGGAGGCCCTCATTGTCCTTGGAAAGGTCCTGCGCCTTGTAGATGGAATCCTGGATGGGCAGGTGAGGGCACCTGGGAGGCGTGGGCTGGTGGGTTCCTGGGGCTGAGGGTGCAGGGTCACGCAGAGGTGCACACAGCCTGAGACCGCAGCCCTTACCCCCAGGATCAGCCTGTGGATGGGTCCTGGACGTCCCGTCCCAATCAAATGCTCTTTGGCAGGGAGGTGAGAACGATGATTTCAAGTACCATCTTGTTTAGAGAAGCAGATTTGAGCTGCGAGTGAAGGGTGCTGTGACAGCCACAGGGACAGGGGCTGAGGAGGGACCCAGGTCCGTTCCTCTGCTGGGGGGGAGGGGTCTTCTGGTCCCTGCCATCCACCACTTGTGTCCGTCTCACAGGTGGGCAGTGGCGTCACAGCCACTCCGGCCCCTGCCTTAGCTGCCACCCTGGACGTGAGCATTCGGCGTGGCCTATTCCATGGAGCCCAGAGGTGAGCCTCATCTTGCCAGGCTGAGCCTCGAGCATGGGCCTTGAGCATTGCCTGTGGGCAATCCCTGCCCCCCGGGAGTGGACGGCAGGCAGGGGTGAACCCAGCCCGCTCTGGGGGCTGCCTCTTCCTCAGGCTGCTCTGTGTGGCTGTGGGACAGCTCAACCGGCCCCCGGACCTCGCTGATGACGGGTGCGACTCAGGTGTCCAGGCAGGCATGCACCTGGGTGCCCAGGGCTGATGGGGGTTGGCGGGGCTCAGTGGGTATGGGTGGGGTCCTTACTCAGTTGGGGCTCGGTAGAAGGGCACCAGAAGTAGTGCCAGGCTGGCTGTGCACCCCCGGGCCCCAGCTCTCCTGCTCATGGGTCCTGCGCACTTCCCTGCTGCCTGCTCTCCCACTGGGGCTCTGGCCTCACACCCATGTGGGTGTCTCCATGGTGCCCCCTCTCCCCTGGAAGGAGGACTCTGTGGCTGAACTTCAGGGATGAGGAGGCAGCAGCCCTGTCTGTTTTCCACGTTTCCGTGCCACTGCCAGGGGTGAGTGGTGGCGTTGCCAGACAGGGCAGGTGTGGGGGCTCCCCCGGGTGTGTGCAGCTGCAGCTCGCTGACCTTGTTACAAGGACTGAGACCCCGGCATCTGCCTGTCCTCTCCTCTGCCTAGCAGTTGGCACCTGCCCTTTGTGGCTCCCTGATGGGAACCTGAGAGGGGCCGCTCGCCCCCCAGGGACCCTGAGACTGGGAGGTGGGGTGGTGGCAGGGCGGCAGGGGGTGTTCCCTGGATGAGGGGCTGGCGCCATGCTGCTCTCCCTCCCACAGGCGACCGGTGGGTTCCTGAGCTGCATCTTGGGCCTGGTGCTGCCCCTGGCCTATGGCTTCCAGCCTGACCTGGTGCTGCTGGTGCTGGGGCCAGCCCATGGCCTGCAGGACCCCCAAGCTGCACTCCTGGTCACGCTGCTGCGGGGGCCAGCGGGGGGCCGGGTCCTGGCCCTGGTGGAGGAGGTGAGTGGGGCAGGGCAGGATGTGCTTAGGAGTGGGAGGCTGGGGGGCAGGGGCAGGGACTCACTGCTGGGACCCCTGCCTGTGGCCCAGGATCCCAAGCCCCAGCTTGCAGGGATCCTGGTCCGGGTGCTGCATGGAGAGGCTCCCCCCAGCCTGGGCCCCTTCTCGGCGGCCTCCCCTGAGTTCACACAGGCCCTGGGGCACCTGAGAGGGCAGCTGGAGCCGCACTGGAAGATGCTGCAGGTGGCCGGCGAGGCTGGGGCCACAGTCCTGTCCTAGGGCGCTCCCTGGACCCACCCAGCCAGCGCGGGCACATGGAGCGCGCAGCCCCGTCCAGCCCCTCGGCCACCGGCATCACGGGTAGCCTGAGATCCGCCGAGGTGGGAGCATCTACAGCGCGGAAGTAACGCTCGAGTCGGGGCCCCGGCCCCTGGGGGACAGTCACCGGCGCGCCGCTGCCTGCGGCCCTCGGCGGCGCCTCTCCCGCGGCGCGCCCGGCTCCTTCGGCCCCGGCGACCCCGCCGGCCCCGTCCTGTCAGTAAAGTGTGGATCAAACGCAAGCCTGACTCCGCCTCCTCCATCGCGCCGCCTCCGCCCGGCTCTCCCCGCGTTAGGGATCGCGGCCCCAGCCCGGAAGTGCGCGGTGGGCGGGGTCAGCTCGAGGGTGGGGCGGCCACCTCCCCGGTGACGTAGTTCCGGTGCGCCCGCCTTAGGGGTGTCTCGGCGCGTGGCAGTGACGGGAGACGACGGGCGCGGGAAGCGCCGGTCTTCCCGCGGGTGAAGCCTGTGCTCCCGGCCGCGCCCCCCAGACTCCCCTCGCGGCCTCGAGGCGCCGGGCTGCACCCACGTCCGGCCGCAGCCTCTCGGGGTTCTAGCCTCGGGGCGGGGCCCCCGAGAGCGTGTGTAAAGCTGGGCACGTCAGCTACCCGCGTGCGCGTTTCGTGTCTCGGATCTGTCAGGGTTTGAGGGCCGCTGCCGGTTGAGAGCCGAGCTGGGAGGACTCCACGCTGGCGCTCTTTGGGCTGTGGTGGGGACGCGGTGTGGAGGTGGGCCGGGCCGCGAGGGCCGCCCCGGGCAGGGCGCCTTTTCTCGGGTGGAGCACCTGGGGGACCTTTCCTTTAGAACACAGGTGTGGCGCCGCAGGGCTTCGGTTAGAAGGGGGCCTGGCTCTTCCTCCGTGTCTTTCGGTGGCTGCAGTGAGCCCTGGCGAGACGTTTTCGCAGACACCGAGAGCCCCGAGCTGAGAAGAGGGGGTCATGGCCAGCATCACTCAGCTTTTCGAGGACCTGTGCGAGGCCCACCTGCCCGCCTTGAGGG
This sequence comes from Bradypus variegatus, assembly GCA_004027775.1. Classification (NCBI taxonomy): domain Eukaryota; kingdom Metazoa; phylum Chordata; class Mammalia; order Pilosa; family Bradypodidae; genus Bradypus; species Bradypus variegatus. The sequence continues at coordinate 9,208 of PVKY010000124.1, forward strand.
CTCACCTGGGCCGGCGCAGCGTCACCCGGAAGGGGACAAAGCAGAACCTCAAGAGGGTGGCCTACAATGCTCTTTTCACAAATCTCTTTCAAGATGAGCGTCTTAAGCCACAGCCTGGCATCTCCAAACTCCCGGTGAAAAACAGGATCCTTATGCTTTCCTTCGACTTGAGAGTGGCTGGCCTGGGCCCTGAGGCTGAGCGGCTGGAGGAGCTTGTGGAGGGGCTCGAGGCAGCCACCTGCTGTCCGCTCGTGGAAGTGGGGTCTGTTTTGGATCTCCTGGTTCAGCTTGCAGGGAGCGGGCCCCCTCAGGTCCTGCCACGAAAGCGGGACTACTGGTTGAACAACAAGCACGTCGGGAGAAATGTCCCGTACGGCGGCTATGACTGCTACGATCTGCGCATGTTTGAGATGGACGTTCAGTCCTCGGTCTGCAGAGAGGAATACTTGTGTCAAGACGTGATTAAGAAAACGCTTCAGGTGATGGAGGCTGCACCAGGCACTGGCCTGCCCTCCTTTGGGCTGTTCTCATATGGCGACTCTTGTGCTGACAAGTTTGAAAGAGACACCCGGGTCTCGCTCTTTGGTGCCCTTGTGCATAGCCGCACCTACGACATGGACGTCCGGCTGGACCTCCCGCCGGTTCCAGACAGTGCGGACCTGTCTGGACTGGCCATTAAAGTAGAGTATCTGCCTTCCTGCCTTCAGCTCTCCATCGATCGTTGACGTTCCTTTAATCAGGGTGCAGGTGGGGCAGCCAGGGTCCAGGTTGCGAGGCAGCCTGAGCTGGGCGTGGCTGCTGGAGTGGGCGCCTTGCTCAGCAGGCCCCTGCCGCACGCTGCGGTCCAAAGCTGTGTGCTGCTGCTTTTACTGGACAGGGCACGTCCACTGCTACGCTACTTAGTCTGCCCTCAGAACTGCTACTTAAATTTAAATTAAGGTCAAATAAAGTAAAAAAGTAAGTTCTTCAGTTGCACAAGCCACATTTCAAGTGCTCAGTAGCCACAAGTGGCAAAAGGTATTTGTTCATACTATACAGTTTATTTTTCTCCTGTAATGTGAACTTCCACATTATTAGGTTAGTAACTTAAGATTAGAAGCTGCTGAAAGGCACTGTGGTTGTTACTCAGTCATTCCCATGTCACCGGACATTTAGGTCGTTTCTGAACGTAGATAAGTGAGCATCTTGGTGTACGTGTCGTCTTTTCTGTGTTTGGTGTGATTTTCCGAAAGTGGATTTACCAGGTCATAGGAGTTTAGTGAAATATTTCATGTGTGAGTTCTGTTGTGGTGTATGTGTTGTATGAACTTGGAAATTGATAGTCTTAGTGAGTTACTTGAATTTCTTAAGTGGTTCAGTGGGGGAAAACATGGTGCAGTGCCTGTGTGCTGAAGGAAAGAACCGTTTACTAGCTCTTGTAAGTCAACTAAACAGATATATGTGGACAGAGTTCCTGGACTTCTAACCCAGTGAAGTTGAAATGCAGGAGTAAATTTAGAATGTTCACTTCTTGCCCGTGGTCCCCAGGTTCCTCAGAGCACGGATCAGTCGGAAGATGAAGGATTCCAGTCCGCGTCTAATTTGACTCCTGACTCGCAGTCTGAGCTGAGCGTGACCCCGGACCTTGACCTGTGGGATGCTGTGCTCACCTACGAGGCCAGCAAGCGGAGGTGCTGGGAGCGAGTTGGCTGGTATGTGTGCCTCTCGGTTCCTTTTGAGCTTGCTGGGCCCCGGCGTGGACCCAGCTTTGGTGGCTGCCGCTGGCATTGCTGACTTAGTGAGCCTGGTGTCTGTTTTCAGAAGTGGCTGTGATGGGGTTTGGAACCCTGGCTCAGCCAAGCTGGTTTACAAAGATATGTCCTGGGAGTTTAAAGAAAGGCAGAGGAGGAAAGATTTCCAGGCTTTACCAGGTTTTTACTGTACCAGTAATGTCTGCAAACCATATGTTTTGATAAAAATCGTCCTTTGGCATCTGAGGTATTTCCTTATGACGAGGCTCCTGGTTAGGAAGCCAGAGGGCAGCCCGTACACGGGGTTGGCGAAAGGCAGAAATGCCTCCTCACCTTGCTGGCCTCTATCGGTGTGGCCTGGTAGGCTCAGCGTCTGGGTACTGACAAGGAGTTTCCTTTGTGTTCACTGATGCTCACGTCTAGAAGAATTCAGGGGTGTTCTCTGGCTGAGAAGCAGAGTGCACCCCACCTGTAGCCCCAAGAGTGTAGGCTCTGCCTCAGGCCTCAAGACCCCTGGGGAGGGTCTGTCCCCGCACCCCCGCCTGTCCTGCTGTGGGGGCTTCTGCTGCGCCTGGGCCGCATGGGCCTGAGCTGGGTGGGGGTGGGCTGAGACTTTGGGAGCTCTGGAACGATGGTTTCTCTGTGATGCCCACGCACTCTGGGACGTGTGTTCTTGTTGAAGTCGGGGCTGCACTTGGTGGTGATGGGTGGGCTTGACGTTTAGTGATTGGGGCACGTTGCCCATCGTGGGCTTTTCTGCCTCAGAGGGTTGGTTGTGCCCCGAGTCGGTCCTGGAAGGGTGAGGGTGGGAGCAGCAGGGGTGTGCAAAGGGAGGTGGCTCTCCTGGGGTGCGTCTCCGTCTCGGTGACATCCTGGGGTCAGCGGGCGTTCAGAGGGGAGTGCTCCTCCAGCGACGTTCTCCCGTGGCTGGCAGGGGGTCCCCTGCTGCTCCTGGGCCCTGGGCCTGTGTCCTGGGTGAGTGTGTGTGCAGGGTTGTTGTGATGGGATCAGATCAGGCCTGGCACTGAGTCTGACTTGTTCCTGGAAAGGCTCAATAACTGGCTGGAAGTCACACCCTGTCTGCATCTCTCAGACACTTTATGTCTTAGATTCACTCTTTTTCCTTCTTCCTGTCATATCTGCTGTTAGGAAGCCGCACGGGGAGCTCAGGGGCTTGTTGCTTGTTGCTCTGTCTCTAACGCAGCTCCCCTGGCCACCGAGAGGAGCCCTACCTCACTGAGGCTGGCAGAGACGCGTTCGACAGGTTCTGCAGACTTCACGAAGCGGACCTGCAGGGGCTTGGCGGGGGCCTCCTGCCGGCCCCGCAGCGCGTCCTGGTGGAGGAGGGCGAGCTGGTGAAGGACGCGCTCAACGTTCTCATTGGGGTCGTGTCTGCCACGTTCCCACTCTGCCAGGTGAGGGAGTGCTTGGGCTCGACTGCAGTCCTCCCTCTGTGTCCGTCTTACCCATGAGGAAACTGAGGCACGGTGCAGCGAGTGGCTGGGCCAGGCTGTGTTGCTGGGAAGGCCCCACTCCCGAGCATGCCCGTATACGGCCCCAGCAACGCAGTAATTACAGCCGTGGGGTGGGGCCAGGGTCGTTCCCTGCAGTTCTTTTTAATTAGAAAACAGAAAAATCACACATAAAATACAGGATTCCCATATACCACCTTAGTAACACCTTGCATTAGTGTGCTACACTTGTTCCAGTTCGTGGAAGAACGTTTTTGTAACTGCTGACTGTGGCCCGTTGCTTACGGTAGGGTCCCTGCATTGCACCTGCAGTTCCTTGTAAAAACTTAACAACAGGTGCTGTGGCTGACAGAGAAACGACAGGAAACAGTGGAAAAGATCAGGACTGGGGCCCCACCTCTGCAGGCTTGGTAGTGAGGTTCCCCTTTATTTCTGATTTTGATTACTTATATAGTTTCTCTTTTTCCTAGTCCAGTCTAAGGTTTGTCATTTTTATTGATCGTTTCAAAGAATCCATTTTTGGTTTTGTTGGTTTTCTCTACTTTTTAATTCTCTATTTCATGTCTCTTCTCCTCTGATCTTGGTTATTTCCTTCCTCCTGCTCACACTGGGTTCGGTTGGCTGTTCTTGTCCTGGATCTCCAGTTGCGCAGTTAGGTCTCTGGCTTGAGATGTTCTTCCTTTTTAACGTAAGCCTTCAGAGCTGTGGACATCGTTCTCAGCACGGCCTTTGCTGGGTCCCATGAGGTCTGGTTTGTTGTATTTTCATTTTCACCACCTCAAAGTGTTACCTAATTTGCCTTGTGATTTCGTCTCTGACCCAGCAGTTGTTTGAGTGCAGTCTTTAATTTCCACATATTTGTGAATTTTCCGGTTTTCCCTCTGTTACGGATCCCTAGCTTCATTACATTGTTGTTGGAGAAGATGCATTGTATTTTGAACTTACCAAGACTTGTTTTGTGTCCTAACATATGGTCTATCCTGGAGAACGATCCACGTGCCCTAGAGAAGAGTGTGTGTCCTGCTGCTGTTGGGCGAAGTGTTCTGTAGATGTCTGTTGGGTCTAGTGGGTCTGTTGTATCATTCAGGTCTCCTAGTTCCCTACTGACCTTCTGTCTGTTATTGAAAGTGGAGTATTGAAGTTTCCTACTATTAATGTAGAATGGTCTGTTTCTCCCTTCAAATCTGTGAACATTTGCTTCATATGTTTCGGGGGCTTTGCCTCTAAGTGCTTATATATTTATAATTGTTATGTCTTCTTGTTGAATGGATCCCTTTATCAGTATATATGATCTTCTTGGTCCCTTATAACAATGTTTAACTTGAAATTTCGTTGTTGGATTTTACTATAACTACCCCAGTTCTGTATTTTGATTACTGTTTACATGGGGTATTTTATTTTTTTTCATCTTTTCTATTTCAACCTACATGTGTCTTTGAATTTAAGGTGAGTCTCTTGTAAACGGTATGTCCTTGGGTCACACTTTCCACCCATTCTGCCAGTCTCTACTTTTTGAGTGGAGAGTTTAATCTGCTTACATTCAAAGTCACTTCTGATAATGCAGGACTTTTTTCTGCCATTTGCTATATAGTCTTTGTAAGTCTTATACCCTTTTTGTTCCTCAATTCTTCTGTTAATGCCTCCTTTGTTATTTGATTTTTGTATTGTACCATTGTAAGTCTCTTCTCATTTCTTTGTGCATTTACTTTTCACACATTTTCTTTGTGTTTGTAGTTACTCTGGGGCTTAAATTTAACATCCTGGATCTTTAACAATCGTATTTGATTTGATACCAACTTAACTTCAGTAGCATACACATTCCCTGTTCCAACCCCTCCACCCCCCACTTTTTGCTATACTTATTTCCTATTATATCTTTATACAGGCTGTGTTCAAAACCATTGATTTATCATTACTTTTTGTGCCCTTGCATTTTAGAATCTGTGAAATGGAAGAAGTGAAGTTACATACGAAAAAAATGCAGTATAGCAGTACTGGAGTTTGTAGTTCCCCCACGGTTGCCTTCACAGGGGGCTTTGTCTCTGTGCCCCTGGAAACCCCTGTGCCGTGCCTTTCCTTCCGGCCAGAGGAGCTTCCTTTAGCACTGCTCGTGGGGCAGGTCCGGTGGTGATGCGCTCTCTCAGCTCTTGTTTATCTGGGAATATCTTAATTGCTCCCTAATTTTTGAAAGAAAGGCCTACTGGACATAACATTCTTGGTCTGCAGGTGTTTTCTTAGCACGTTACATGTTTTGTCCCACACCCTCTCCTCCGTGATTCCTGACGAGAAATCGGCTCTCCGTGTCGCTGGGAGTCCTTGCGTGGAACTCTCTTGCAGCTTTCAGAACTCTCCCCCTGTTCTTAGCATTTAGAGTTTGATTTCTGTGTGTCTAGGTGTGGTTCTCTTTGGGTTTATCCTGTTTGGGATTTGTTTGGCTTCTTGAAGGTGTATATTCATGTCTTGCATTAAATTTGGGAAGTTTTCTGGCATTATTTCTTTGAGTATTCCCTCTGCCCGTTTCTCTCTTCTCCTTCTGGGATTCCTGCATTGTGTATGGTGTGCTTGATGGAGCCCTACAGGCCTTTAGGCTGTTTGCTTTTCTTTTTTTTTACTTTCATTTCTAACTAGTTCTATATGTATTTTTTTTTTTATTTTTATTGGGATTGTTCAGATACCACACAATTATCCAGAGATCCAAAGTGCACAATCAGTTGCCCCTGGTACCCTCATACAGCCGTGCATCCATCACCACACTTGATTTTTGTTCAATATTTAGAAGATTTTCATTACTCCAGACAAGAAATAAAGCAAAAGATGAAAGAAAAAAAGAAAAGGAAACTCGAAGCCCCCCATATCCCTAACCATCCCCCTCAATTGTTGACCTGTAGTGCTGGTATAGTACATTTGTTACTGTTTATGAAAGAATGCTGAAATACGACAAACTGTAGTATATAGTTTGCAATAGGTATATGTTTCTTCCCTATATGCTTCTCTATTATTAACTTCTAGTTTGTATTGTCATACATTTGTCCTGGTTCACGGAAGAGTTTTCTAATATTTGTACAGCTAATCATGGACATTGCCCACCATAGGATTCAGTTTTATGCATTCCCGTCTATTGACCTCCAACTTTCCTTCTGCTGACATATATGACTCTGAGCTTCCCGTTTCCACCTCATTCATGCGCCATTCGGCACTGTTAGTTGTTCTCGCATCTTGCTACCGACATGGCCGTTTGCTTTTAAAAATGCCTTTTTCTTTCTGCTCCTCAGACTGAATCATTCCTTTGTTTTGTCTTCAATTTTGCTGATTATTTTTTCTGACAACTCCAATCTGTTGTTGAAAAATCCTGTAGAGAGTTTTTCACTTCGGTTATTATGGTCTTAACTCTAGGAATTCTTTTTGGTTTCTTTTTTAAATTCCTGGCTCTTTACTGAGATTCTCATATTGTTCAGTGATTGTTTTCCTGTGATTCTCCAGCTCTCTCTCTGTTTCCCTTTATCTCCTTGAGCATACTGAGGTTCTTTTAAAGTCTTTGTCTGGGATGTCCAATTTCTGGTCCTCTTTGTTGATGGTTTCTGGATTTTTATCTTGTTCCTTTGGATGGACCATTATTTCCTGTTTCTTGTCTTATAATCTTTTATTGCACTGTGCACATCTTAACATTTTAAAATGTTAACTCTGGGATTTCGTCTCTGAGCTGTCTTTTCCTTATGTTTGTATCTAGCTAGTAATTGTGCAGAGATTTCCTTGAGTGCCAGGAGCTGACGTAAAGGCGCCAGCGTGAAAGGCCTCTCTCGCTGTGCATGCAGACTGGCTCTGTGTTGGCCGTGGAGCCCTTCAGAGCTCAGCCCTCCTGTCAGCGAGATCAGTCGGAGGCAGAACCGCAGTGCTTCCTGAGCTTCTTGCCTCGGGCTCAGGTTGGCTGCTCGCCTTAGGAGCTCCTCCTCCACCCACTCTGGGAGCACCCTCATGTGGCTCCGTTAACCCAGTGGCCTCACCCAGGCCGCTTCAACGGCATTGCTCCCTCCACTGCGGCCGCACAGCCGCTTCGGCTTCCAGGCTTCCACCCGGGGGACTGGCACCCAGTGTGCGCATCGGGGTGACCCTGCTCCCTCCAGATAGGGAGGGGGACCCCAGTGAGCACGTAGGGCTCCACACAGCACCAGCAAGGGCCCGCGAGCTTCGCCTACTGCTTCCTCGAGTCGGCTTCACCCAGTTACTGGAACCCTTTAACTGCCTTCCGGAGTGTTGAGGACAATGGCTCTGCTGGATTTGCTCACTGTTCATAGATTCACGCCATTTTGAACCGCCACCTTGGTTGGCCAGCTTTAAACCCATTTGTTTTATCAAACCGGTAGTGAAAAATCACACCCTTTTCTGTTTGCACTCTTTGCTCCTAGGGGCGAACAGCTCTTGCTTTGCCGCTGCCCGTCTGTCTGCCCTTTTGGAAGCCCCCTCCGGTCCTCTCTGGTCTGGGTGCCTGGCCTTGGGGTTCCTGGGTGGGAAGAGGTGGTGGCGCCACGTGGAGTCTGGCTGACCTGGTGACTCGCTCTGCCCTGTAGCTGGCACAGGCCTTCGTGGTGAAGCCGGGAATCTTCGTGTCGGGAGCATCTCCTGAGAGCGTGAGCAGCCTGCTGTCCGAGGTGGCCGCATGTGGGACGTGCTACTCCCGCCTCAGCCACTTCTCCCTGCAGCCGGCGCTGGGCTCCGCGCCCGGCCGGGGCCTCGTGTTCCAGGTACACCCATCCCCCAGCCGTCCAGCCTGCCAAGAGCCACACTCACGATTGAAAGCCCAGGCCCCCCAGCCCGCCCCGGCCGTCTCCCCCGTAGTGTCTGAATGTGGTGGGCCCCTTCTGAGGATGGGGTGTCTGAGGATCTCTGTTCACTGGGAGCCTGGGATGGGCACTTGTGAGCCCTGGGCAGGGAGATGGTTGTGGACCCATCGCTGGGGCTGGGAATGCCCGGCCATTTGGGTGCGCAAGGCCGAAAGGCAGCGAGTGGCCCTGGGACGGCCCAACCCCCCGTGCTGCCCCCGTGGGTCTTACTGACGGTGGGGGGCTCTGAGCCCGGGGGGAGGTGTTTGGAAGCCTGAGACCTGGCCTCCACGTGGGGTCAGTGCTGTGCAGCCGAGAGGGGTGTTTGGGGAGAGTGGAGGGTGTGCACCCACACGATGAGCTGGGGTGCTCGTGACCTTCGTACTTTGGCAGGTAGAGAGGGGCTGTCAAGGGACCGAGGTGACAAGGTTTGGCTTTTGGGAAGTTGGGCTGGGGCCCTGGGGTGGGTGGCCTGAGTGCGCTCAGGGAGGACCGAACACGGGCCATGGGTGTTGGGGCCGGAAGCAGCTGGGGCCTGGGGTTACAAGGTGTCCACGGGAGGAGTGGGCTCAGCGTGTGGTCTCCAGTGTGGGGTCCTGCGGCTGACTGGGCCTCTGTGGTCTGAGCAGCTGGAGGGCCTCGTGAGCTGGCCATTGCAAGCACGGCCTCTCTGGCCCTTCCCAAACTCCCCAGCCCAGCCCCAGTTGCCCTGGAGCAGCTGAGCCCGTGAGGACGGGCCGAGGTCTTGTGGGTGCCCAGCACCGCATGGAGGTCTTTGCTCCCGCCTGGGCTGAGCTGTCTGTGGAAGACGGGACCCTGAATCTGGGGATGGAAGCCAGACCCCTCTTCCTAGCACCGATGGTGGAGGCTCAGGGGCCCCGCGTGTGCCGGGCGTCCCCTCAGACCTTCATTCACAGGCCTTCACCAGTGGCCTGAGGCGCTACCTGCAGTACCACCGGGCTTGCGTCCTCTCCACGCCCCCCACCCTGAGCCTCCTGACCATCGGCTTCCTCTTCAAGAAGCTGGGCCGGCAGCTCCGGTGAGCCACGGGGGTGGGAGGGCCTCTTCGACCCCCACCCGGGCAGGCAGGTGGTGCTCTGGCCTGGGGGGGCCCTCTGCACCGCTCACTGGGTCTGGCCGGGCGTCTGCCCCCAGGTACCTGGCCGAGCTCTGCGGTGTCGGCACCGCGCTCCCAGGGAGCAGTGGAGGGCCCAGCGCTGTGTTCCCAACTGTGAGTTCTCCCTGCCGTGGGACCCCAGGCGTCCAGAAAGCAGGGGTGGCCCCGAAAGGAGGGGTTCCTGCTCTCCGGAGGCCTGAGCCCGCTTTCCCGTCTGCAGGGGGTGAAGCTGCTCTCCTACCTCTACCAGGAGGCCCTGGACAACTGCAGCAACGAGCACTACCCGGTCCTCCTGTCCCTGCTCAGGACCAGCTGCGAGCCCTACACCAGGTGAGGCCGTCTGAGGGTCTGAGCGAGGGGCAGAGGCTCATCTTGCCGCTCGTGTGTTCACTTAGCAAAACGGGGATTTTTCTGTGCACATTGAGGCTGACCGGTAAGGCAGACAAGGACGCCCGGGCTTGCCCGGCTGCTGCCCGTCCTCAGCGCGTGCTCGGGCTGCCCCTGCTTTGTGTGCGTGTTCTCAGTAGGGACGCGGTGGAAGCCACCCTGTCTTTGAGCTTTGTGGTGAGTTACTTGCACTGAATCAGACTAGATTGAAAACCACGAAGAGTGAGGTTGCTGCCGCTGGCTGACGCTCATGTGCCCTCAGCGGGCGGATGCGGCCGTCCCCCAGCCGGTCACCTGAGCCTCCTCGCCGGGTCCCGCTGCTGGAGTGGGCGGGGCGCACACGGGCCGCTCACCCCGCGCTGCCCGCAGGTTCATCCACGACTGGGTGTACAGTGGGGTCTTCAGGGACACCCATGGCGAGTTCATGATCCAGGTGAACCACGAGTATCTCGGCTTCAGAGGTAGGCAGCTGGCCGCCGGGGGCTTGGGCTTGGCCTTGGCTGGGGCCGGCTGCCATGACGTGAGCCGTGTGCTCTGCCGTCGTCAGATAAGTTTTACTGGACCCACGGCTACGTGCTCATCTCCAAAGAGGTGGAGGACTGCATGCCCGTGTTCCTGAAGCACATCGCCAATGATGTGTACGTCTGCGGGAAGACCCTCAACCTGCTGAAGCTCTGCTGCCCCCAGGTGAGGCTCTGTGGTGTGTGGGATGCGAGCAGGGAGCACACCTGCCTGCCCTGCGCCTCGTCCCCGGACGGGGGGAGGGGTGTTCGGGGGCAGCAGTGAGGAGCCTGGGCCCCAGGCCCAGCATGGTCCCAGCCTCCCTGGGGCAGGAGCTTGGTCCTCTGCAGAGACCCCCGGCCCAGTGCCCTTCAGCTCAGCCTCAGCTGCCTGGACTCAGGAAGCAGGGTGATCTCCGACTCACAGTTGCCCTCCAAGAATTTCATCAGCGAACCTGTTGGGTCCCAGCTGTGTTAGGATGGGATGAAAGGCAAAGTTGTTTTGGAGGCCGAGGGCCTGTGGGCTCCCCCTCCCCAGGACCACCCAGCAGGGCGGGCACAGGGCAGCTACGCGGCGTCTCCGCCTGGTGACTGGGGGCGCTGGAGAAGCGTGGAGCAGGGTGGGAAGGTCCGTGGCTCCCTCCAGGTGGGGTGGGAGCAGATGGGGGTCGCCAGGGCAGGCTCAGCGGGGTGGGCGGGAAGCGTGGTGGGCAGCCCTGCTGGCATCTGGGGCTGGGCTGGGCACTGGGGTATCGGCGCGTCGCTCGTGGGGCCCCCTAGGCATGGGGGGCCTCGCGGGGTCTTCTTGGCGGCTGAGGGTCTCCCGTGAGAGTGGGGACGCAGCCCTGCCCAGGGCAGCTTTGCTCCCAGTACAGCCATGTGGGGTCTCCCGGGACAGGGGCCGGAGTTGGTTTGCATGCCTGGGGTGTTCCCCTCCGGGAGCCTCTGGCCACTCCGGGGTCACTGCAGCCCCCCCTCTCTGGCAGCATTACCTGTGCTGGTCAGACATCCCCGTTCCCCGGATTTCGGTGACTTTCTCCCTGGAGGAGCTGAAGGAGATTGAGAAGGACTGTGCCGTGTACGTCGGGCGGATGGAGAGGGCGGCACGTCTCAGCTTGATCAGCAAGAAGGAGAAGGTGAGTGGGCGCCTCGGTCCTGGAGCCTCCCAGCGGGGTCCCATGGCCCCTGGTCAAGGGACCCCAGGCCCCTCTCCCCCGCAGGGGTCCCTGTGCTCGGGGGAAGAGGCAGGGTGGGCCGTGGACTTGGGCACAGGGGTCGGTGCCGAACCAAGGAGAGGCCTCTCTCCCAAGAGCTGCGTGCCTCATGGTGGGGTGCAGAGGGGCCTGGCCCCCAGTTCTGGGAGGAAGCCCCTCCACGGAGCCCTCCAGGCCCGGGGCTGCTGGGGAGGGGTTAAGTGTCTAGTCAGCACCCTAAGAGCTGGCCTTGATGTTGCTCAGGACAGAAAGGTTTTGCTGTTGTGGCCAATGCCAAGGGCCTGAGCCCCCCACACCGCCCCCACCCCCTGTGCCACCCCCTGCCCCCTCACCATTCCCTGCCCTCTGCACTGACCCCCTGCTCCATGCCGCCCTCCCCATGCCACCCCATCCTCTGCAGCCCTGTGGAGTGGGTGTTGACCCTGGGGTTGCACATCCACATCTGTCAACACCAGATGGGAGCAGCGTGTGGAAGGGGCGGTGCTCCCACAGTAGGGGGTTCCAGGCAGCCCCTTCCTTGCCAAGGCCCTTCCCTGGGGGCCGAGCATTACGGTGTGGTGGTTGTTCACTACTGTGGCTTTCTAGCACTGCCATTACGCAAAATACCAGAAATGGATTGGCTTTTATAAAGGGGATTTATTTAGTTACAAATTTACAGCTCTAAGGCCACAAAAGTGTCCAGACTAAGGCATCCACAAGAGGACACCTTCACTGAGGAAAGGCCGATGGCATCCAGAAAACCTCTACCAGCTGGGAAGGCGCGTGGCTGGCGTCTGCTGGTCCTTTGCTCCTGGATTCTGGTTTCAGAATGGCTTTCTCCAGAATGTCTCTGGGCTTCTGTCTCTCTTAGCTTCTCTCTCTCAGCTCCTGTGCATCTTTGCTTGTTCTCCCAGGGCGTTTCTCTCTAAGCATCTGGGTGTCCTCCCTTAGCTTCTCCTGGGAACAAACTCTGGATTACATGTCTTCTCTCCAAAATGTCTCTCACCTTCTTCTGTTTTTCTTTTTTAATTAAATTCAGTTTTATTGAAATATATTCACATACCGTAGAATAATCCATGGTGTACAATCAGCTGCTCACAGCACCAGCATATAGTTATGCGTTCATCAGCCCAATCTATTTTTGAACATTTTCCTTATATCAGAATCAGAATAAAAAATAAAACAATACCCAAATCACCCCCCCATCCCACCCTATTTTTCATTTAGTTTTTGTCCCCATTTTTCTACTCATCCATCAATACACTCGATAAAGGGAGAGCAGTCCACAAGGTTTTCACAGTCACATTATCTCCTCTTGTAAGCTACGTTGTGATTCAATCATCTTTGAGTCAAGGCTACCAGGTTGGAGTTTGATAATTTCAGGTGTTCACTTCTAGCTGTTCCAGTACATTAAAACCTAAGAGGTGTTATCTATATAGTGCATGAGAATGTCCACCAGAGTGACCTCTCGACTCCATTTGGAATCTCTCAGCCACCAAAACTTTATTTTGTTTCATTTCGTGTTCCCTTTTGGTGAAGATGTTCTCAATCCCACAGTGTTGGGTCCAGATTCCTCCCTGGGAGTCATATCCTGCATTGCCAGGGAGATTTACACCCCTGGGAGCCAGGTCCCACGTAGGGGGGAGGGCAGTGAGTTCACCCACAGAGCTGGGTTAGCTGGAGAGAGAGGCCACATCTGAGCAACAAAGAGGCACCCAGGGGGAGACTCTGAGGCACAGTTATAAGCAGGTTTAGCCTCTCGTGTAGTAACGAGCTTCATAAGGGCAAGTCCCATGGTAGTCAGTCCTCAACGTTTGTCTCACTTTCTTTTTAAAGGGCTCCGGTGATGTAATTAAGACCCACCGTGAATGGGTGGGGTCGCACCTCCTTGTAAATGATCTAATCATAGGTCTAACCGGCGGTTGGTGGGTCCCACCCCACAAGACTGGGTTAAAAGACCACAGTTCTGGGGTCCATGGCAGCTTCAACCTGGCACTCACCGTCTCTTCCAGGAGCTCCACACGGAAATTGCGAAACAAGAATTGGTCATCCATGCCCGAGAAACAGTGTCCCGGGCTCTGGGCACCCTGAATGGTGAGCGTGTCTCGGCTGTCCCCTTTGCAGTTCTGGGGTGCCTCCCTGAGGGCCTCTTGCAATTGGGCCCCCTGTCCCCTCTGAGTGCAGCCCGGCAGCTCTCGGAACGGATGGCTGCGGATGCCAGGAAGCGGGAGCAGTTTGTGAGGGACCAGGAGGTGGGTGTCCTGGCCCCAGGGGGTCCAGGCCGTGCTGGGCTCTGTGGACGAGGCGCCTGGCCATGGCCTGTGTGCTTTGCAGCGTCGCCTGGTGGCCGAGCAGGAGGCGATCGATGACGACTTCAGCTACGCCCGTGAGTGCCGCGAGAGGGCGAGGAGGCTGGCGGCCTTGGAGGATGAGCTGGCGAGGCAGGCAAGGTGCGCGGGTGAGGGCAGGGCTGGGCCCTGGCACCAGCTCCTCTCAGGCACAGGTGTGGTGGCAGCTGGCTGTTTACCATGGAATTCCCCAACTTACAAGAGGAGGAGGATGGGCGTGCTGAAGCCCGGAGCGCCTCTCACGGCCACATGCCCTCAGCTGTCCTCAGAATGCTTTTCACAGCTGGTCCGTGTGCATTTAGAGCCCTGGGAGGGCTGTGGCCGCGGCTGAGGGTTGTCTCTAATCTTCAGCCCTCTTTGGCCTGACAGAGAGACCGGCTCTTTCTCCAGCTGAGAGTCAGGGCTCGGCCTCCTTCGGACTTGCTGGCTGGTCTCGACCCGAGTGCTGGAGTCCCAGGGGCAGCCCGTGTCGTGGCGAGGGCCCCCCGGGGAGGGCAGGGCCTTGGGGGCCGTCAGGCTGTTTGCTGAGCTGGGCCCAGAGACCGAGAGTGGTTCCCACTCCCACGCGGAGGAAGCACGGCTCGGATGAGGCAGTGGGCAGGTGGGAGCTGGGCTGGCTGGGAGCCAGGCGAGTGGAGCTCCTGCTGTGCACCCCTGGAGCTTACCACGGAAGGGAAGATGCCTTTTAAGCAGCTCAAGAAGTGTGGCCTTGCACCTGGGGATGCAGGGGCCCTGCACTCCTGTGCCCCTTTGCCTCAGATGGTGTGGGAGCTTGCTGTGGGTGCACCCTCAGCAGACATCCGCTGAGCCTTGTGGGAAGACAGGCATCTGGGGCTCAGAGGGGCTTGGCCAGGCTGCCAGGGACCTGGGGGAGCCTGGGGGGTCTGAGGTGTGACCGAGGCCTCTCTGTGTGGCTTTAGGCAGGCTCTGGTCGACCATTACAGCCAGCTGTCTGCAGAGGCCACCCGTCGCGAGCAGAGGGCGTTGTGGAAAACCCAGAGGCGCAGACTGGGCAGCGCACGCCTGCGGTTTCTCTCAGAGGAGCAGAAGTGCATTCAGGTGGGGGCTTTGGTGGCTGCGGGTCCCCAAGCAGCACCGGCCTCGGAGCTTCTGGGAGGGCCCCGGGCTGCCCCTTGGCTGCTGCGTTGGGGGTCGTGGGTGGCTGAGTGAGGCCCAGGGCTCCGAGGCCGGTCACCAGTCACTGGAGCAGGGGGCCCTCCACTTAGCCCCCCTGGCGCTGCCCTCAGGAGATGCTGCAGGTTGCCCCCGAGGCGGAGAGCCACCAGCCGCCGGGCTCCCCGCTGGGGACACGTGCCGAGAGCCAGCCTGGGGCATCGCACTCTCAGGTGAGGGGCTGGTGGTGCCTGGGGGCTGGGAGCAGCACTGGGGGTGTCAGCGAGGGTGTGGGATGTGTTCCTGGGTGTGACGAGGCCATGTACACTTGTGTCGCAGCCCTCACCACTGGGCCTGGAACAGCTGGCTGCCTGGGACAGCCCAAGCGGACCAGGGCCGCAGCCTCGGGCCTCTCCCACGGCAGCAGACCTCGACACGCCGGACTTCCTGCCCACGCCTGCGGGGTGTGCCGAGGCCCAGCTCCCGGGGGAGGCCCTGCATGCCATCAGTGCAGACCTGCCTTCCTCAGCCTCGTGCGCGCAAGCCTGCCAGGCTCCTGAGTACGACTTCAGCACTGTCCTGAGGCCGGCCGTGCCCCCCCCGGCCTTGCCAGCACCCCAGGCTGTGGAGGGCGGCCTGGGCAGCAAGGGGCAGCAGCCACAGGAGATGGCACACCTGGTTGCATGTGTCCCTGACCCACAGGCCGCTCTGCCTCATCGGCGCTTGCTTGGGCACATGTCTTCCGAGGAGGGAGACGGCCAGCTGCCGGGGGTGCTGCTCCCCTGCGTGTCGGGGAGTAGCTGTCCCACAGGGGGCCATGCAGATGTGCTGCAGTCCCGGCCTCGGTGGAACGTCCACGGGCACGTGTCTGAGTCGAGCATCAGGGTTGGGGAGAACGTGTCGGACGTGGCTCCCCGCCGGCCTCGGTGGAACGTCCATGGGCACGTGTCTGAGTCCAGCATCAGGATTGGGGAGAACGTGTTGGCCACAGCCTCTGCCCAGCCCCGGTGGGACATCAGAGAACACGCCTCCCCGCCCTGCATGACACTGGGGACGCTCTCAGGGGAAGCTGAGCCTGAAGTGTTCAGGCCCCCCCAGAGCCCCTCTGGCTCCATGGCCCAGTCAGGCCCCAGCCTGGGGGCACAGGGCTCGCCCCTGGGAGACAAGCCACAGCCACAGGTGGACACAGCTCCACAGCCCTCAGTGCGCACCCCGCCTCTGGCAGCCCCCGGCATCGGGGAGGAACGCGGCCTCCAGGGCTCAGCATCTGCTGTGGCCGGGCCTGGTGCTCTGGGGGACGGAGGCCCCAGAGAGCCTCATTCCGAGAAGAAACCAGGTCAGTGAGGAGGGAGGGGCACAGACTCCCCTTCTGGCTCCTGGAACGTCTGTCACCAGGGGCTCCTGCAGGGTGGGGGAGAAGCAGCCATCAGTCCCCTTGTCTTCACCTGGGACTGGAGCTGCTGCCCTGGGGGGCCGTCACCTGGATCTGGGCCGCCCCCTCCATGTCCCTTCAGTAGGCCCTTGGCTCTGACATCCCCCTGCCCCCATCTGTGCCCGCACAGGCCCAGGGAGCAGAGACAGCCGGGACTTCTCTCCAAGTCAACCTCCAACCTCACAGGTCAGGGTGGGTGCAGCCCGTGGGCTGGGACTTGGGGGAGGTGCATTGGCTGGGGGGCCCCTGCCCAGGCCCGTGGGTCGGGAGGTGTGGGGTGGGGGTCACTGAGGCCCGTCTCCTCAGGAAAGTGAGGCTGAGGAGGTGGCCTGGCGCTGGAGCTCGGAGCAGGCCTACCTGGAGGAGCTGGCGGCTCGCTACCACCCGGAGCAGTACCCGGACAGCTACGAGGCCCTGTGTGAGCCCCGAGTGCGAACCCCTGAATGCAAGTTCCCCACGAGCCTGTGTGTGCTCGAGTGTGAGCCCCTGCGTGAGCCCCGTGAGCCCGTGTGTGAGCAGATGCAAGGGAGGTGGGGCTGGCGGTTGCCAGCATTGCCAGCGCCGGTCTCTGTCCCCCCCAGCAGCAGAGCCCCCCGTTGCCCACCTGCTACACCGTGTGCCCCCCCGGCCCTTCTCCTTGCCCGTGGACCCCCGCGTGGAGGCGGCTGTGGGCGAGGCCGCGGTGCAGCTGCCCGTGCTCATGAAGCAATCCATCACGGTGCCGCTGGCTGCCCAGTGAGTGCCCCCCCCCGCCCAGCCCCCACTCACCCCCTGCCCCCGCCCCGACACCCTGACCCAGGCCTGCCCTCGCCCCAGCATGTCCTTGGTGAACAAAGCCGTGGTCGACTACTTCTTCGTGGAGCTCCGCCTGGAGACACACTTTGAGGCGCTGAGGCACTTCCTGCTGATGGAGGACGGGGAGTTCGCACAGTCACTCAGTGACCTGTTGTTCGAGAAGGTGGCCGCCGCCTCGGGGTGCATGTGGACTGGGCACCGGGGGCCTGCTGCTGGTGGGGTGGGGGGTCGGGGTGGGGGCATCACTCAGGCACCTGAGCAGGGCCTGTGGGTGCTGTGCCACCCCCACCTTGGGCCTGCTCAGGACCCCACGCCTTTCCCACCCAGCTGGGGGCTGGGCAGACGCCTGGGGAGCTCCTCAACCCCCTGGCCCTCAACTCGGTGTTGGCCAAGGCCCTGCAGCATAGCCTGCATGGGGACAGCCCGCTGGCCGCCAGCCTCTCCTTCGCCCTCAAGCACCTGCCCGAGGCCTTCGCTCCCAACGCCCCTGATGTGCTGAGCTGCCTGGAGCTCAGGTACAAGGTCAGCAGGCCCCCCCCGCCGTGGTGGGCAGGGGCTCCCTGGGTGCCGTCCTGCGTGGTGCTGAGCTCGGCTCCCCGGGCAGGTTGACTGGCCGCTCAACATCGTCATCACTGAGTGCTGCCTGAGCAAGTACAGCGGCATCTTCTCCTTCCTGCTGCAGCTGAAGCTCATGACGTGGACGCTCAAGGATGTCTGCTTCCACCTGAAGCGCACAGGTGAGGCCCGCGGTGCTGCGGCTGCCACCCCAGGCTCCCCAGCCGCTCACCCGCCCGCCTCCCCCCAGCGCTGCGGAGCCGCACGCCCAGCTCCGTCCAGCTCCGCCGGCTGCAGCTGTTCCAGCACGAGATGCAGCACTTCGTGAGGGTCGTCCAGGGCTACCTCGCCGCCCAGATCCTGCACGTCTCCTGGCGCGAGTTCAGGGACCAGCTGGCGGCCGTGCGCAACCTGGAGGAGCTGCACCGGGCTCATGCCGAGTACCTGAGCAAGGCCGTCTTCAGGTGAGGGGCGGCGCTGTGGGTGCGGCCGGTGTCCCCCGCGGGCAGGGCGCCCAGCCGCACGCCCAGCACCTCCGCCGCCCACAGGGGCCTGCTGACGGAGAAGGCGGCGCCCGTCATGAACGTCATCCACAGCGTCTTCAGCCTCGTCCTCAAGTTCCGGAGCCAGCTCATCTCCCAGGCCTGGGGCCCGGCCACCGGCCCCCAGGGAGCCGAGCACCCCAACTTCGCCCTTATGCAGCAGTCCTACAACACCTTCAAGTACTACTCCCACTTCCTCTTCAAAGGTGAGGGCAGCCGCGGGCTGGGGCTCGGGCCGCAGGGCCCCGGTGCCTGCTGATGCCGTCCTGCCCGCAGTGGTCACCAAGCTGGTGAACCGCGGCTACCAGCCCCACCTGGAGGACTTCCTGCTGCGCATCAACTTCAACAACTACTACCAGGACGGCTGAGGTGGCGGACAGCGCCCCGGGGAGCCCCCTCCCCACACCTGATGCCGGGAGGAGACTGAACGCGCAGACACACGGCTGCAGAGCTGCAGGTTTACTGGGTGTGGGGCAGGGGCTGTGCTGCCCCACGGGCTCAGGCCAGGACGGGTCAGGGCTGACTGGACATGCTGGCCGTCATTAGGGGGCAGCGGGGCGTGGGGTGCAGGGCCGCCTGGGGCATCTCGGGCGGGAACCCCCAGGCTTTAGGACGATCAGGTGACGCTCAGGCCAGCTGCCCAGAGCGGGGGCTTGCTGCTATAGGAGGGCCGCCGGCCACCCACCCCCGCAGCCGCCTCCCCAGTGTCCTCCGGCCCCAAGGCGTCAGCCTCCCGGTGGTAAGGGGCCTCCAGCAGCTTCAGCACCCGCCGGACCTGGGGAAGAGAGGCAGTGAGGGGCCCCGCGTGTTCCCCCCCCTGCAGGTGGTGAGGGCTGGTGGGGGGGGGGCGCCGTGCTTGCCTCCGAGAAGTCTCCGTTCTCCGCTGCCTCAATGGCGTTCTGGGCGATGTAGTTCCGTAGCACGTACTTGGGGTTGTTGGTGAGCATGGCCCGCAGGCGCTCCGCCTGCCAGCCGGCCACGTCCTCTGTGCTTTCGGCGTCCTTCTCTAGCCGGGCCCTGGGTAGCACAGCGTCTCCCCCAGCGGGGACCCCACAGCCACCCACCCTGGACCCTCCTGGGGGCTGAAAACCCTCAAACACAGGGCCCCGACCCCAGCGCCTGCCCTCACCTGTACTCCTGGAGCCATGTGGCCCAGCGGTCCCGGTTCTGGCTCTGCAGCTCGGCTGCGCTCAGCAGCTCCAGCCGGGCACGCTGCTCGCTGCGCTCTAGCTCACGGGTGATGTCGGCCTGCCCGCCCAGGAGGGCAAGGAGCTGGGGCTCGGACTGCGCCAACACGAGCAACAGGGAGAGCTGCCTGGGGCAGCCAAGGGCAGCACCAGCTGAGTGGACCCTGTGCTGCCCCACGCACCTCCCACCCAGGCCCCCTGCTGCTCTCCTGGGGGCCCCCACCCGTGCACCGCTCAGCCCCAGAATAAATGCCTTCCTGCCTGAGCTGTCTTCTCATCTGTTTCCCTTGGGGGGGGGGGTGGACACCAGGAAAAGGAGGGGCTCAGGCTGCCACCCACGGGGCCAGAGATGGTGCCAGGACACGCCGCCCGCCTGGGACCATGGGCCTGCTTGGCCCTCCCCGTGGCCGTGCTCCAGCCCACCCTCGGGACGCCTGCTGTCCTGAGCACCCACCGGGGATCCATGTGGGGCCGGGCGGCAAGCTGCAGCTCCTCCAGGGAGGCGCACTGCGCCACAAGTGTGTCCAGCAGCTCCCCCAGCCCAGGCGACGCCGGCCCCAGCGGGCAGGAGCTCAGCAGCACAAAGCTGTTTGTGAAGTCCGCCCCTGTAGAGAGTGGTTTGGGGGCGTGGGGTCACCACAGCCTCCCGCCAACACCGGCCGAGCCCCACGTGGGCTGGGTGAGCCCTGGCACGGACCCGTGCGGTGCATGGTCTCCAGGAGCCCGGCGACCAGGGCCCCATCCTCCTCCCGCGGCGCCCGCACCAGGCCCAGCTTGCTGCGCATCTTGCCCAGGTAGTGCCTCTGGAACTTGGCATCAAACTCGGCCAGCGCCGCCTCGGCCAGCGCAGGGGGCAGCTCAGGCTCCAGGGCCTCAGCCAGCTTCCGCAGGTTCCAGCGGCACACCTCGGGCTGCCTGCTGAAGGCGTAGCGCCCGGTGCTGTCGGACGCATTGCACACATGCTCGGGGTCGTACCTGCCGCGGGCGGGGGCTCAGGACGGGCCACGTTGGGTGCCTCAGGGCCCCCGCGCCCCGCTCCTCAGGGCCTGTCCCCGCAGACGTGCCTGCTGGCCGCCCGCCCCCGGCTCCCTCCCCATCCCGACCTGTCGAGGAAGCCAAAGGGCCCGTAGTCGAGGGTGAGGCCCACGATGCTCATGTTGTCCGTGTTGAGGACGCCGTGGCAGAAGCCGACGCACTGCCACTCGGCCACCAGCTGCGCTGTGCGCCGTGTCACCTGCAGGGGGGCCGGTGCACCCTGGGTCCCGAGGCCTCAGCCTACTCCCCACTGCCCCAGAGGGCAGCAGCCCCTTGGCCGGAGCAGGAGGCCCCCATCAGGCTCCTCCGCTGTCTGCTTGGCCGGCACTGCCCAGGGGGTTCCCAGAGCTGCGCCTCGGTCACCAGCGCAGACCCCACACTCAGCGTCCTCGGAACGGGCAGTGTCACCCCCACCTGCCCAGCCCTCCATACCAGCGAGGAGCCAGGTCCTGTGGGCCGAGTACCCCACTGCCCCCTGCCCTCCAAACTCGTGCTCGCACCCACTGCCTTGATGCCTGAGACGTGTGTGGTGGGGAGCTGTGGCCTGGCCCTGCCGTCCCTCGACCCCCACGGGGGGAGGGGACCACGGCTTGATGCTCTGGGAGGGAGCCAGGCCCCTTCCAGGACTAGGGTGCAGGAGAGCACAGCACACGGGAGCCACTGACACCTGCCCCTTGTGGCGTCTGTGAGAAGCCCGGCTCGGGCCCAGGGCGCGTGTGCCTCCCAGCAGGCGGGTGCTGGGCCCAGTGGCCTCTGCCCATGGGGAGCAGTGATGTGCACCCACACCCACCTCCCGGAAGAAGGCGGCATTCCTCTGCACGCGGTCGCTGGCATGGGTGGCCTGGATCTCGGGGTAGAAGGTGCCTATCACGTAGTCGAGCATTTGTGCCCGGATGTCATCTCTCCCGACGCTAGGGCCTGCCCGTCCTGTGTGCTCGTCTGTGGGCTTAAAAATCTCAAAAGACCCAAACCTGCAGGAAGACCCAGCATTTCAGTGGCGAAGCGGGACCCCTGGCCCCTGCACATTATGGCAGAGGCTCCTCAGGTGGCTTGGCTTGGAGCCCGAGGGCAGGGGCTGTGCCTTGATTCACGTGAAATGCCGGGCAACGTGCCCCGATGAGGACGAGCCCTTGAATGGCTTCCCCCTGGGCCGGCGTCTGTGCTGGTGCTCTGCGAGGAGCAGGCCGTGGCCCGAGGAAGCCACCAGCCAGGGGATCTGCACACCTCCCACCGGAGGGACACGGCCAACATGGCCTGAGGGCGGCTGGCGGCAGCAGCTCGACGTCAGATCCTGGCCTCCCTGCCAACAGGGCACAGCGGCTGCAGCAGGGCCACTAGGGTCGGTCTGGCCCGTCAGCCCTCGAGGACCATGTCCGAGGTGGGAGCCGACACAAAAGGAGTCGGGGGGGGGGCACTAGGCACCGGCAGCCTCAGCACCATTGCCCCAGCAAACAGCTCCCAGGACCGTCCACAGGCCCCTGATCCAGCAGCCCCTGCCCAGGACCCCCTCCTTGGGCAGTGCCCACCTGGGGCCCCTTGCGCTCTAACTCTGCAGGCTGTGCCTGCTCTGGGTGCCCCCACGGCAGAAGCCAAAGGACCGCAAGGTCCACGACAGCCCTCAGAGGCTGAGCCACCCTCGAGCGGCCAGGACTGGCCGGGGTGGGGTCTGCTGTCTTGTTCCATGGGCGCCGACTCGGCTCTAGCGCAGACGCCGAGCACCTACCACGCTACCAAGGGAGCAAGTGCACGCGAACCTGCAGGCCCCTGGCATTACCTTAGAAAAGTAGATGCTACGCGCAACACAACCGTGCACCGCTCGTGTTTTGGATTACCGTCGTAGTGCATGTCCCGCACGACCCTGGACTCGGAGGTGACACAGGCTGCGGCCCGTGTGGTGGGGACCCCCAGGTGGAACATGGCTTCGCTGCACAGGAACTCACGGATGCTCGAGCGCAGGACTTTGCGGCCGTCAGCCTGTCTGAAATCAAACGCAGGGTCACTGCCACTCAGACGTGTCAGTCGGGACTGTGGCTCAGCACAGCCGATAGAAAGAAACCGCAACAAGGCGTGTGCAGGAAAACAGTGCAGCGTCTCCTCAGAAGGTTCGACACAGAACTGCCACGTGGCCCAGCAGTCCCACCCCTAGGCGCACACCCAAGACCCAGAAGCAGGGACTCAACAGATACACGGTCCACGGCAGCACCTGAGACAGCGAGAGGCAGAGCCAGCCAGGGATAAGTGAAATGTGCACCCAGACAACGGGCCCTCATTTAGCTGTCAACACGGTAAAAAGAAGCGAAGTGCTGGACCACGCTGGCTGAGTACAGTGAGCCAGACGCAAGAGAGCAAAGAGCACAATCTCGCTGACGTGCAACATCCAGAACGTGCAGGTTCACCAAGACTGAAAGCGGGAGTGGGGGTGGGGTGGGGACTGCAGGGCAAGTGGCTTCGGATGCAGAGTTCCTGTTTGCAGAGATGGAAAGTTCTGGTAGTGGGTGGTGGTGACAGCACCGCGTGGATGTGTGATCCCACTGAAGGGCGTCTTAGCGGGCTGAGACGGGAGGTTACCGTGTGTTGTGTGTGTGCCCACAAGCGAAGGAAAAAAAGCAAGGACTAGAGGCCATGACCAAAGAATGATCCTGGATTGAAACTAGTAACGGAGAAAAGGCTTGGGAGGTCCCTCCCGGGACACAGCAACAGCGGAGCACGGCCTGTGAGCTTGCACTCGACGACTGCGACATCCTTGTTCTCTGGAAACACGCACCTGTCTGGGTATCTGGGTGAGGGTATGTTGTTTTCCACGTGGGTTGCGTGTTACTTTTGCAACTGTTGTGTTAAGTTTGAAGTTATTTAAAACAGATAAAAAGCAAAACACTCCTGCAGTGCTCCCCCACCCCCAGCACTGTGTGGCAGGGAGGGCTGAGGGGCAGCCGGGGGGCCTGGCGTGGGCATGAGGGCGGCAGAGCGGGCAGACGCTCCCCGCTGGGCGATGCGGAGACCAGGGCCTCAGAACCCACCCCTCGGTCAGATGGGACTGCGGCTGTCCACGGACAGCAGCTCGCCCTCCCCCCCGCGGGCCCGGGGACAGGTGGACACGTCACTGTGGGACAGTGCAGTTGGTGCAAGGGCATCCAAACTGGAAACTGGGCTCTGGGGACCGTGGCGCCGCCGGAGGGGGCAGGAGAGCCTGTGTTCACCCTGGAGCATCCTGTAGGATTGAGCTTGTTCTTTTCACAAGGAACTTTATTTTTTTGTAAAAGTAAAAAACGAGCCAAATATAAACGAGCAGAGCAAAGCTGCTTGAGGCAGGGCCTGGTGCCTGCTCCCTGAGAGAGGGTGTCCGAGCAGCAGCCTGTCCCCGGCCTTCCCAGCGCTCCCAGGGGCAGGAAACCACCTGCAGTGACCTAAACCTCTCAAAAGGGCAAAAGTATGTGGGCGGACCCCCATTCTTGTCCGGGTGAAGCTCTGGCCCCAGGGCGCACCTGCCACCAGGCTCCCTACCCGGCCGAGCGAGCGCAGGGATGCGGGAGGCCCCTGGGCCTGCCCCGCCCTCACCTGGGAGCCCAGGAAGGTTCTCCCCAGGTGTGAGCGGTCCTTTGGCCGGGCATTCGCTGGGACTGGCTCGGCTCCGGCGGGACTCGGCCGGGAAGGGCGGCTCCGGCGACCCGGAACCCGTGCGCCTGCGCCTGTCCGCGGCTGCTCCCTCCTCCTAGGCGCCTGGCTCGGGATCAAAAGCCCCCTTTTCCGAGGGTAACGGCTCGCCGGTCTCCGCGGCCCGGGGTAAGCGCTCTGCGTTCCGCGGCGGGGTCTGAGGTCGCCCGGCCCCCGCCCGCCCGAGCGCCCGGGCCGCCCACCTGGAGAAGGGCGTGGGGCCGGCGCCCTTGAGCTGCAGCTCCCAGCGCTCGCCGGCCGCCGTGCACACCTCGCCCAGGTACATGGCGGCGCCGTCGCCCAGCTGCCCCGCGAACTGGCCGAACTGGTGGCCGCAGTAGCAGTGCGCGGCCGGCTCGGCGCCGGGCAGCAGCGCGTTGCCGCTGAAGAAGAGCGCGGCCTCGGCCTCGCGCGCCTCGCGGTCCGCGGCGCCGGCGGGAGGTGCGCCCAGGCCCAGCAGCGCCAGCGCGGGCTCCGACAGTGCCACGAGGCGCGGCTGCCGCAGGGGCACGGGCCGCGCGCGGCTGAAACAGGCCCCGGGCACGCTCCGCGGCGCCGGCGGGGAGTCCTCAGGCCCGGGCGCCTCCACGGGCAGCGCGCGCAGGGCGCGGTTGTCGAAGCGCAGCCCCGCCAGCCAGCGCGGCGCCGGCTCCATGGCGGCGGCCCAGGCGCGGCGGGGCGCGGGCGGCGGGCGGCGGACGAGGGGCAGCGACCGGGCGCGGGTGGCCGCGAGCGAGGCGCCAAGAACAACCCCGAGCGCGGCCATCGGCGGCGGCGCTCGGGCCGGAAGCTCTCTCGCCCCGACCGGCGGCCTCGCCACTACGCATGCGCGGACTGCGCCCGCGGAGGCCTGGCCCCGATTGGCTGCGTCGCCCGTCTGTCCGCGGGCAGATGTGACGCGCCCGCAGGTGCCGTCGGGGTCGACCCCGGTGACTCGCGACTGTCCCGCTGGACGTGTGGCTCCCCGAAAGGGCCGGCGGGGGACGCCGGCCGGGCTTTTCCCGGCAGCGCCTGCCCCAGGCCGGCGGGAAGCGGCCAGTGCCGGCGTGGACCTGGGCGAGGGCCGAGGCGGTGCCTGCGGGGCCCTTGGGGCGGCATCGGCGCTGGACGCTCCGGGTGAGGGCGAGGCCAGAGCGGGAGCAGCCAGCACGGGCCGGCGCCTGCCCGCCCTTCCGCTTCCAACCCGGGTCCCCAGACGTGTCCATCCGGCCGGACGCCCCCTCCCCATCTGTTGTCCCCGTTGCTCTCTGAAACTGTCGCTGCACGCCCTCCAGGAGGGGAGCCCTGATGATCTGGGCACCAACCACCCTTGAGAAAGCCCCTTGAAGGCCCACAGCCCAGACGCCCCGGGGAGTGCCGGGGGGGGGGGCAGGGCGAGCCTGCCCAGTGCCCTTGGGGTGCGGCATGCGTAGCGAAGCGGGGCTTTCGGGGGAGCCCGCCCGGCTGCTCCTCGCCCCCACAGCCCTTCCCAGCCCCTCTCCAAGCTGGCCCCGAGGTGCAGTCTGGGCCAGGAACTGGCCGCGGACACCCGGAGACACTCGCAGCCCCCTCTAAGTGAGCTGCCACCTTCCACGTGGAGGGGGGACAGGTGGTGAGGTCCCCTGCGCGGTGACGGCCTGCCTCCCCTGCCCCCAAGCCCTGTGCTGCAGGCTGGCAGCTTCCTGCCATGGAGTGGCCACTGGGGCCTGTCTGGGATTTCTCCACCTGGCCTTCTGGTGGAGCCCCCCACTCCCAGCATCCTCCTTCCTGCCTTGGGGCCACCCAGACCCTGGGTGTCCCTGGGTCCCCCTGACCCATCTTACCGCCCTCACAGCCTCAGCCACACTCTGGAATCCGGTGGTGACTGGGTGATGGGGTCCACGAGGTCACAGTGTCAGGTGGTGGGTGCTAAGGGCTGCCCAGATCAGCAGGGAATCAGCAGCCCCCCTCCCCATGGCCCTGGCCAACTTGCCTCTGGCCTCATGATTGGACCACATGGCCTCCTCTGGGAAGCCCTCCTGGACTTCCCCCGGCCCAGCCAGGAGCTAAACTTGGGCTACCCCAAGCCCTGCTCCTGATCTGCCACGAGAACAGAGCAGACAGGAGAGCGTCGTTGTTTGAAGACCAGGTGCTGGGGTGGGACCCTGGGGGGAGGGCGTCCTGTCAGCTTGCTCTGGCCGTGGCGCGGTGGTGTTGGCCTGGGGCAGTACCACCAGCTGGCACCCAGGTGGTCACGGCTACAGCTGGCGATGGTCTGGGTGCGCTGACACAGGGTGCATGGTCGTCATGGTTGCGGTTGGCTGTGCTGAAGGCACTGTCCTCCTGGCTATGGGCACGGCCTGAGCCCTGGACACGTCCCTGTGCAGTGGATATGTGCGACTCCTCTGGCCCATCTTCCCCACTGCTCCCTGGCTGCCTTGCCACCTGGGACCCCCAGGACGGGCACCTGGGGAGCACCACGTGTTCCCAGAGAACGGGAAGTAGGACATCAGGGCCCAGGAAGGGATGGCTGTGCCTGGCTCCACACTCCACAGCTTGGACGGGCTGCCAGGTAGGGGCTCTGGGCTCCCAATCCCCCCTCCCCAGCCTGCGAGAGGGCACTCAGAGCCACTCCACTGTCCCTGGGGTCGGGGGGGGTGCACGGGGGTCCCACCCCTCCCAGGCACCACCCAAGTCCTGGCCCAGCCCCAGCCAGTCAAGTCGGGCCTCCCTGCCCACCTGGAAGCAGCCACAGCAGGACGGCAGTGTGCAGTTGTTCTGCTGGGAGGTCAAGGCTGGCACGTGCCAGGGGTCGTCAGCAGGAGCAGGGCCCCAGCTCGGCGCTGGCCACCGCCTCCTTCCGCGGCCAGCCGGGGGGCAGTTCCGTTGATCTTTCCTGAGAGCCTCCCCTCCTGGCTCTGCCTGGGGCTCTGGGCAATGCTGCTGGCCCAGGGGGGTGGCATTGTCAGCCTGCGGGCAGCTCCCGCCCCCGGCTCCTGCAGCCCCGCGGACACTCCGAGGTCTCCCGCCTCAGTACCCCGAGGCCACGGACCCCCCCCCCCCGAGTCACGTCCACCCCCTTCCCTCCCTCCCACCTGGCGGTGGGGGCAAGGCAGGGCAGGTGGGCAGCCAGACCCCACAGGGTGAGGGGTCTCGGGGTGCAGGCGCAGAGCAGCCCGTCCTCCCAGCCCCTGCACGCCCAGTGCCCACGGTCCACCTCTCTCTGGGTGGATTTGGGGTGCTCCCTTGACCAGGCATGTGTTGGGGTGGGGGCTGAGCAGGGGGAGCTGCAAGGTGTGGACAGAGGCCAAGGGACCCCTGGCTGGGCCAGTCTGGAAGAAACAGGCCCTGGACCCTCGGCTGGGGGCAGGTGGTCGTCCCCCCCAGCACCCATCGCCCCTTGTGACCTGAGCCCATCTCCACACGTTTTGCACAACAGGAGCTTCCAAAATAAATTTTATTTTTGTAAGGAAAGCACACGTGTCTGGACACATGGAAGGCGAGCAGCCACCTGCCCTCACAGCCACGGGCTTCACCCCCTCGGGCCAGACCCAAATCAGCCAGATCGATGCCCCCACGCCTTGCCTTGGGCCTCCAGGGGTAGGGCCGGCAGCGGGCTCTCCGTCTGTCCCGCGTCAGGCCTGGCACCCTGAGGTGCCACATGCCAGCTGCAGCCCCACATGCAGGCTGCCCCGTGCCCCATGGAGGGTGGTCCCCGGCCTCTTGGGCGGAGGCCTTTGTCCCCATCGGGTTTAAGGCTCACGCTCCCTGACGTTCGCTTCAGTTTGTTTTTTAAAGTTAAAATTACCTGAGCAAAAAAACTTCAGTCAAACTTGGAAAACTAACATGGAAACCCGGCGGCCAGATGCTCCCGGGCGCCGCCACAGGCCCCGGGCGGGGAAGCGCTCGGCCCTCCCCAGGCGGCCCGGGAGAGTCTTTGGGGCGGGGGTCCTGCCGGCAGCCGGGGCAAACAGAAGGCACGTGAGGTGGGGGCACCCCGCTGGCCGGGCGGTGGGGGGCGCGGGGAAGCCCGAGCTCGCGGCTGGGAAATGACTATCTGGACGGGCGGTGGGGCGGGGAGGGCGGCTCCCCGCGACCCGCGGGGGGCACAAGGCTCAGCCCCCCCCAGCCGCGAGGGCCGTGGACACGCTTGGCACCGCCCTGGGGGCCAGGAGGGGCGCCCCACACCCCACAGCTGCTCTCGGGCCCTCGCGGCACCGCCCGCGGCGGGGACCCCTCTGCCGCGCCGCCGCCGGCGCCCGCCTACTTCTGCGGCCGCGCCGCGGTCACCCTCTGCAGGCAGCTCTGCGCGGCGGGCAGCGCCAGGACCAGGCTGGCGGCGCGGCGGCCCACCCAGTACAGGCCGTAGCCCACCAGGCCGAGGGCCGCGGCTTTCACGGCCAGTCGGGACACTCGGCCGGAGACGGACGGCGGGGGGACCCTGCGGAGGGGAGACGCAGGCTGGGCCCGGCTCCGAGCGGCCGCGACCCCCGCCCCGGCCCTGGCCCGCGCGGACACTCACGTCATCACCTCCTGGATGTTGAGCTCCGCGCCCCAGTTCTTCTCGATGCCGGGCACGTGGCCCATGCCCACGACGCCCACCACCACGGACGGGACGCACCGCCGGGGCTCAGCTGCGGGGGGCGGGGCCAACGGTCACGGGGCCGCGACGGGGCTCAGCACCCGGGCCAGCGCAGCCCCCCGCGCCCTCCCCCCGCGCCCCGCACCCTCCGAGGCCCGCGGCAGCTCCAGGCGCCGGGCCGCCTGCCGCAGCATGTAAGTCAGGTAGACGTCGCGCTCCGACACGATGGTGCGGTGCAGATCGGGGAACTCGCCGATCATCTCGGCCATCATCTGCTCCAGCAGGTCCTTCTGCTTGCAGCGCTCCACGTCGTCCTTGCTGCGGGCGGGGCGCAGGGGGAGGGGTGTGGGCGCCGCGGGCGGGGGCGCGGGGCCGCGCGGGGGGCGTCCGGGCGCTACCTGATCGGGTCCGACAGGAAGCAGAGCCCCCAGGCCAGCTTGACCTTCTGCCAGAAGGAGAGCGCGGCGATGGCCCGCTTGAAGGTGACGGGGAGGGGGCGGTCGCCCAGGTGGAACTTGCAGAAAGGCACCTTGCTGGCCTGGCCGGGCGGGGGGGACGTCGGGCGCTCGTCAGGGGCAGCCCCGCCACCGCCCCCCCGCGCCCCCACCTCCTTGAAGGCCGCCCTGAACTCGCCGCCCGGGCCCCGCCCCCGCCCCCCGCGCCCCCACCTCCTTGAAGGCCGCCCGGGCCCCGCCCCCCGCGCCCCCACCTCCTTGAAGGCCGCCCTGAACTCGCCGCCCGGCGCCATGCCCAGCTGCTCCGTGATGTGTGCGGACACCTTGAGCAGCAGCGCCTGCATCAGCCCCGACATGACGCCGTTCTGAGGAGGGGGCGCCGTCAGCAGGCGGGGGCAGGGGCCAGGCCGCAGCCCCGACACCCTCACCCCGCAGCAGGGCCCGGAGCGGAGTGTCCAGAAGGGCTGTGTGGGGGCGCCCACAGCTCACAGGGACCCCCGAGCCTCAGGCCCCACTCTGTGCACCCCACCCCCGGCCCTGCCCAGCGGGCTGCCTCTGCCTCCTGCCCCCTCACGCAGGACACACGTGGGGACCCCTGCGGGTGCCAGGGCAGCTCTGGGTGGAGAAGACTGGGGGACGCTGTGGGGATGCAGAGGCCCCGCGTGTGTGGGACGGGCCCCAACAACCACTCGTCAAAACTGTTTCCTCTGAGGGGAAAGCACCCAGGGTTACAGACCCCGGACCCGAGGGCCGTGGCCAGGGCAGGCAGGGCTGGTCCGGCACAACCGGCCGTGGGCTGGACCGTGGCCGAGGTTACGGTGGTGTCAGGGCTGGGCGTGCGTGGCCTCTCCCAGGAGGGCGGCGGCTCGAGGCCCACCAGGCTGCCCCCCAACCCCACGCAGCCTCTGTCTCCTCCCGGGGCAGGGGTGGGACGGGCCCTTGCCCCCGACAGTGGCCTGGGAGCCTGTGTGTGACCACAACGTCCCTGCGGCCATCTGCAGCCAAGCGCCTCGCTCATAGGGCCTCGGGGTTCTGAGGCTTTCCTCACGGGTGGGAGGAGGTGCACACGGAGCAGGCAGTGGCCGCGGGGGTGTCCCCCGAGATCCCTTTAAGACAGAGACGTCACAGGGGCTATGAAAACACCGAAACAGAAGTTCTGCGGAGCCTGGTGAGGCACGGGGAATGTGGATTCGAGAACCAGTGGGCAGAGCAGCTCTCCCACGGGCCGGCGCACCCGGGACTCGACCCTGCAGCCGAGCGGGAGGCGAGATGACGGGGTGGGCTGAGGGAGGGGGTCACCGCCTCATCTTCTCCCTCGTCTGAAACCGGCGAACGAGCCCCCTCCGCCCACCCCCGGCTGCCCCCCGCGGCCCGCACACCTGCCTGACGGCCTGCTGCAGCTTCTCCAGGCTGATCTCCTTCGCCTCCCGCAGCAGCGTGCGCTCGTCCGTCTTCAGCATGGCTACCCGGTACTGGCACAGCTCCACCACCACCACGTCGGGCTGCACCGCCCGGATGGTCTGCAGCGACCCCACGTCACCCCACTTCCCGATTCCCCTCCCCCCAGGGCCCCCCACTCGGCCTGGCTGCTCCCGCGTGCCCACCTTCACGACGTCCCTCTTGCTGTCGTCGCTGAAGTGGGCCGTGCCCACCACATAGACCCTGCTGCCGTCTTCAGCCACCAGCTCGGTCACGGTGCGTGGCAGGCTGGGCCGCTCTCGCCGCCGCCGCAGCTTCATCTCCAGCAGGAGGCGGAAGGCATCCACGTCACCTGCCAGGACAGCACAGTGTGGCCAAGCTGCGGGACTCAGCACCCCAGTGTCCCTGCCCCCACACCCCCACCCAGCCCCAAGAAGAGGGCTCCTGCTGCAGCTGTGCCCCTCGTGTGCTCACGGGCTCCCTGGCGCCTCCCCACAGCAGGGAGCCCAGGGCCATGGTGTCTGAGGGGCTGCCTGGGGCCAGCAGGGCACAGCCTCGGCTCGTGGCCTGTCACACCGCTCGGCCCCGAGAGCTGCTGCCCACTAACCAACCTGCCTGGCCCCTCCACACGGCACCCACCCGGAAGACAGTGCTTACTCAGGCTCTGGGGATCTCCGGAAACCACCCTGGGCACCGACACCAAAGGCCCTGACGTCTCGCGGGGCTCCACTGCAGCCTGCAGGGAGAAGGGAGCTGTCAGGGCAGGCCCCAAGACTGCAGCCCTCTCCCAGCAGCCCCTCTCATCCCGCCGTGGCCCTGTGCCCCAGGCAGCGGCTTGGTGTGCCCACGCCACGCTGGGCAGGGTCTGGCGATGCTCTGGGAACTCACCTGTCACACGGGCCACTCACTCCCCAGATTCGACTTCCCGAGGGACCCCACCCTGGGCCCTGGTTCTGTCCACAGGGCCCCTGCACCCAGCCCACCCCTCACCAGGCACCCCTGGGGGTCAGCAGGGAGATGGCCCCTGGGGAGGGGCATGTCTGGGCGGCTGCGGGTAGCCCCAGGGCAGAGGGGGTTGGCAGGAACGCAGGGAGCCGAGGTGCTGCGGGAAGGGTCTCGGCAGGGCATGGTGTGGCCTCAAGTGTCTGGGGTGCCCCTGGGACCCTCATGTGAGCAGAACAGACCCCAAGATGCCATGTCCTGAGATCAAGAGCCTGGGGGCTGGCAGGGGCCACATGGAGGGGGCCTGAGGTTGCCGGTCGGTGGGCCTTAAGGCGCCACAACCTCGCAAACAGACCTGTGAGTCGGGAGAGCACAGGAGCGTGGCGCAGCCAGCTGGCTGCGAATGGCCCTCCTTGGAGCCTTGGGGAACTGGCCCTGCTGACACCCTGGTTTTACATGGTGGGGGCCAATGTGGGCTCCTGAGTGACATGCGGCAGAGGGGAGGGAAGTGGCCTTGAGGGGGGAGCCCAGGAACTGGGGCCGCAGGGGCCAGAGGTTGCTGAGACAAGGGGCTGGGGGTTGCAGGCTCCTCTGCTTCTGGATGGAGCTTGAAGGCCGGAGCGAGTGACCTGGCCCGGGTGGTGGGTAGGAGCATCGGGTGGCGAGAAAGGGCGCCAAGGACGTGGTCAGGGAGGGGGGGGCGGAGGGAAGGAGCGGGGGGCCTGCGGGGGGGATCCAGGGGGCGTGGCTGTGGCAGGCAGGGCAGTGGGGCCCCGCTCTGAGGGGGTCTCTCCAGGCTGGCAGCACCTGCCCAGACATCCCCCTCAGACCTCTGCCTGGAGCCCCAGGAGCCTGCCCGGCAGGGAAACGCAGGGAGTCGTGGGGTGACCCTTCTCGCCTCCAATCCTAGGACACCCAGGCTTCACCCCCAAACCGGCCCACCTTGGGGCATGTCCCCCAACAACTCCCGGCCCTGTCAGGAAGACCACGTGCTGTCTCTTCTCTGCATGGGAGCAGCCAGTGACCCCGGGGCTGCACAGGATGTCGCGGGAAGCGGGGCCCTGTCACCCCCTCACCTCCCGAGGCGGCTGCTCATCGTCCTCCCCCTCCATGGCTGCCAGTCAGCGTCCTGCTCTGCTGCGGGAGCCTGGGGAGACAGGAATGGCCTTGCCAGGAGCCTGCAGCCCCCCACAAGCTGGGGCCCCCACGAGCTTGGGGCCCCTGCATCCTGGATCCGGTAGTGGGATCGCGGCCCCTCCCCAGGAGGTGGCCAGTGCGGTCGATGGGGGCAGCGGGTGTGAGACTCGCCACCGATGATGGCAGAGCAGACACCTGGCCCCGTGGCTCCCAGCCCACAGGGCACGGAGCAGGAATGGGGACCCCAAGGAGGGGATGTGGGTTCTGAGCAGCTGGCAGAGGCGTCCTGAGCTCTGGAGGGGTGAACCCAACCACACACATGCCGACGGGTGGGGGGGCAGCCTGCCCAGGGGCTGCCACATGGGGGCTGCAGGATGGCTGCGGACAGACGCCCCCCACCCGGCAAGGCTGGGGCAAAAACTCAACCCGGAATCGGCTGCCCAGGCTCTTGCCGGGTGGCGGCCACGGGCGGTGGGGACACGCCAGCCGCACAGCCACGTCTCCCCGGCAGGCGCACCACGGGGCAGGGACCCAGGGCCATGGGGCTTTGTCAAGCCAACCACAGATCTGCCTCCAGGCCGGGCGAGGCGCGGGGACCTTTTCCGTCTGCGCCTCGCGGGCGTGTCACAGGTGAAGGGACGGACCCACTGCGGCGGCGAGCCGGGGCCGGGCTGCGCCATCCTCATGACGTCTGGACGTTTCCCACAGTGGTCATGGTAAGGAGGAAAAGCCAACAGGAAATTACAACGGCACTAAAGCTCCCGGGGGCAGGGCCCCCGCTGCACCCTGCAGAGCTGGCTGCTGCCCCGGCTCCCCAACAGGGCGGTGGGCCGTGTCCCCCGAGCACTGGGGTCCTCTGCACACAGGGCAGAGCGGTGCGGGGTGGGGGTCCGGGAGCCCCTGCCCAGAGGACATGGCCTGGGCTCTCCGCCACAGCATCCAGGCCCCTGAGCCTGGGGGTGGGTCTGGGGGAGGTTGCGGCAAACCCTGGGGGCAGCCCTGCTTCTCAGCCCTCCCAGCTCAGAGGGACGGGGTGCCGGTGCCCACCCTCCTTCCCAACCCACCGGGGGTTCTCCTAGTCCAGGAGGGGCCGGACCCAGTGGGGTCTCAGAGCCCAGCTTTGCTGCTCTCTGAACAACAGGGACACTCCGTCTGTGCTGTAAAGGTTGGTGCCCACGACGGCACAGGCCACGTGCGGAGGCCTCGCCTCACCCAGGCCACAGCTCACCTGGGCCTGCACCCCAAGGCTTCTGCCCGTCTCACTCTATTTATGCAGGGACTTACCCAAACATAGTTGGGAGGTGCTTGCCGACCTCTCGGTTCCTGTCCCTACACCCCCAGCCCTGAGCCTGGCCCCAAAAGGAGCAGCCCAGGAAGGAAGTGGCCGTGGTATCCTCTGTCCCAGCTCACCAGGAAAGCAAACGAGGTCCCTCCAAGCAGCACACAGGCTGCGCAAGTACCAGAGAGCACAGCTTCCGAAAATACCGCCCTGTGCAGGGGTGGGGGGTAGGCAGGGTGGCCCCTGGGGTGCAGGACTCGGTGCTGGAGGGTGGGCAGGGCAGCCAGGGGCTAGGGGTCACCTTTCTGTCCTGATCCTGCTGCACTCCTGGGGACTCTCCTGTGCACACATGTGTACACACACAGACACATGTACACATGCACACACGCGGTGGCCAGCAGGTCAGGCCCCTGAGAATCCACAAATGCGCACAGCCAAATGGGGGCAGAGCACGGGGAAGCCTGCCTGGACAGAAGCCGAGTCTCGGGGATGCAGGCGTCAGGGGCCCTCACTTGAGCCCCTGGATGGGGGCATCTTCCAGCTCCCAGAGGTGGTGCGGCAGCTTGAGCCCAGCGGGACAGCCACCGAGCCCCTTGCACACCAACAGTCTGTGCCCCATGGCCCCCTGCGTGCCCCACTTGCCACTCAGGGCCCCCCAGCATCTGCTGGGCCGAGCTGCCTGCCCACAGGGGCTGCTCTGCAGCGTGTCCTCCCTGACTCTCCTCCCACCCACTCCCTGGACTGCTCAGTCCGATGGCTGAGGACGACATGTCCCCAGGCACCGGGAGCAGAGACCCACAGGGCCTGGCACCGGTTACCGGGCTCACCGTGGTGGCCAAAAATACAGTGCCAGGCACGGGCCAGGGACGCCGTGGTCAGATTCTGCTGCCGAGAGGCCCTGCCCATGCCTGCTGGCGCCGCCTCCACGGTACCTGACTTGGGGTACGTGGCTGAACACAACTCGCCAAGAGATGCTCCTGAGCAAGACGTCTGTGGCTGGTCAGTTGCCAAACAGGCTGGCTGCCAGCACCCGCCATGGCAGGTGGCCACAGGAGCGAGGCAGCCGGCCGGGCCTGATCTCACTTGCTGTGCAGCTCTGCCCCAGGCAGCCCGTTCCGGCTAGGGCAGAGCTGGCCCGGGGCGCCCGGCCCCTCCTCCAGGCCGAGGCCGTCAGCGAGCAACCCGGCCCCGACAGCCCCCCCCCACGCGGAGCCAACAGCGCGTCACATTCAAATTTCACTTCCGCCCGTAAGCCACGGGCCTCTCCCCGCAGGACCCACAGAGCGCGGAGAGCACCAGGCCCGACGGCAGGACACGCTTGTCGTGTGCTTCTGAGAGCACCTGCTCCGAGGTGCCGCGTCTTCAGCCGTGACACGGGGACGGCACTACCTGCTCTGCCGACTCTCCCTGAGGCGGAGGCAGCAGATGCAGACAGGCTTCCGGAGGCGCAGACCAGAGAACGAGTTTAAGACGCAGCCCCGGCTCATGATTTGCGGTCGCTCGGGCCCACTGGAGCGCTCACATTTCCCCCAGCGGGGCGGTATGTAAGCCTCAGCTTCCGCCCGAGGACACCTCGCTTATTAACGTCGTCGGTTCGTCAGCGTCGGGCTCACGCCGACAGGGCCGCCACTCTCACCCGAGCGGAGCTGCCCTGACGTGTTTCCTCCATGCGGCCTGTGCCCGCCTCCTCGTGCTCAGGAGCGCTACACGGCCTTCAGCGCTGCGCTCGGGGGCGCTTTAAACAGCGAAATCGCCCACAGAAGCACAAAAATGCCAAAAACGTGGCACTGGGTGCACCACGGAAGGACGCTGGTTTATGGTGTGGGAGCTGAACCCAGGAGGCCTCAGGCCGTGTGCGTCGGGCGGCTCAGACGCTTCGCCGCTTTATGTGTGTCTGTGAACAACTGTGGAGGTGCCACAAGTACTGATTTTGGGGTTACAATTAGTATTAGCGAGTGGGTGGACTGGCAAGCCCAGAATCCACTACCAGCGAGGACGGCCTGAATGGCGAGGATGCCGCCCGGCCAGGAACACGTCTGACGCGCCGCGAGAAGGCGCAGCTACGGGGTCCTCCTGCGGGCGCGGCCCGGGGGGAACGAGGCCGCACCAGCAAACGACACTGCCCCATGTCTGCTCAGGCCACTGCGCCCGCCACGGGGCAGCCAAGGGCGTCAGCCGGTCCAGGCCGCTCCCCCCTGCCTCACCCACAGCCGCCCCCTCCCCTGCGCCCCTCTAAAAACTGCGAAGCCAGAAGCTGCCTCCCAAACCCCAGGCGGCTCCCCAGCACCGAAGAAGGTGCCTAGAAAGACCCTGAGCTCTCAGCCAACCTCAAACCGGCCAGACCCACAGGCCCCGGAAGCTGCCCCCGCACAAGGAAGGGGCCGACCGGGCAGGGAGGGGACCCAAGCTTGGCCTTCCCCGCACCCCCACTTCTGGCCCCTGGCTCCCGTGCAGGGGGGCAGCACAGGGCGCGGGGAGCCCGCCCAGGCGGCCCTCCCGAGTTCCCCTTGTTTTGGGGAAGCCTGCCTTCCACTGGCCGGTGTTGTAACAGCTTCTAGAAAGCCGCCCCCCGCCGTTCCGCGGCGTGGAAATGCCATCACAACAAGCTGTTCGGAGCAAATGTGTCAGACTCTCCCGGAACCCCGAGCGCCGGCCTGCGCACCGGGAAGGCCTCGCCCTGTCCGCGCGGCGGCCTCAGGGCCCCGGCAGGGACACGTCGCCCGCGGAGGGCCCGCCCCGGCGGCCAGGGCACCTGTCCGGCCTCCGCCCCGCCACCCGGGCGCCGCGAGGCCGGTGTGTTCCGCGCGGCCGTCCGCACCCTTACCCGCCCGCGGCCGGCTCGGCCCGCCTGGAGACCCTTTCGGCTCGCGGACTCCGATGCTCTGCTCCCCGGCCGCAACCCCTCGAGGAGCGAGGGCCAGGCCTGACCACCCGGGACCCCGAGCGCCCTGGCCCCCCGAGCCTCGCGCCCCCAGCTCGCGGCGTACCGAGACGGCCTCCATGCGGCTCCGTCGCGCTCGGGACGGGAAGGGCCGGAGGGGCGGGACCGAGGGGCGCGCGGCACGACGGGAAGGGTAGTTCCGCGCGCCCCGTCCGCCCCGGCAGTCCGCGGCCGTGAACTACATCTCCCAGGGGGCCGCGCGCGCTCCGCCGTTCCCGCTCCGCCGCCGCCTCCGGGTCCTAAGCGGACGCAGCAAGCTCACGGGTGGGAGCGGCGCAGGTACGGGGCTCCGGGGCGGCGCCCGGTGAGGCGCTCCTGCGTCCTCGGGCCGCAGCTGCCAGCCTGGGGGGACAGCGTTGGCACGGCGTCCGTGGGATGGTTGGAGTTAGATGACCACGGAAGACAAGTTCTGGCAGCCGTCCATCTTCGCACGAAAGGCACAGCAGCGGGGTGCGAGGAGCGCGCCAGCTGTGGCCTCGGCCCTGCGCCCGCCGAGGCTCCTGGCTCCCGTTCCCGCCCCGGGCGCGCCCTCGCGTGCCTCTGGGCGTCGTCCCAGAATCAGCCCTGAGGGGGCGCGGGACCTGGGGCCTCCTGGCCACACCTCCGGGTGGGGGGGACCCAGGCGGACCTGCCACGGTGGCTCCGCGACGCACTCGGCCAACGGCGAGTCCGCAACTCTCAGGCCGCGCAGACACGCTGGACTCGACGTCGGGACGCTCTCCGAGCGCCGGAGGAGCCCGTCCGGCGGGACTCGGGACCCGCGGACGGAGGAGGGGGCAGGGAAGAGGGCGGGCTGGGGCGGGAGAGCCGCCGGCCCTCCCCGGTCCTCGCCGGACGCCCGGGCCTCGCCTGTCCTGCCCGGAGCGTGTCCGCGGCGAGGCGCGAGGCCGGCGTTCGCGGGCTCCCGCGCTGGCTCTCCGGGCGTGTAACTTCGTGTTCGCTTGCCGCGCTGGGGCTGAGGGCCGAGGCGCGGCGCCGGGGATCGCTGCGCACTGCAGCCGGGAGCACTGGCCGCCGCGGGGCTGAGTCTCGTCCTCGACCCTGGCGGCCGCAGCCGGCTTCCCTGACACCCCCTAACACCTGCACAGCCAGCCCCTGGCCGAGGATTCCCCCTCTGGCA
Organism: Bradypus variegatus; assembly: GCA_004027775.1. NCBI lineage: Eukaryota > Metazoa > Chordata > Mammalia > Pilosa > Bradypodidae > Bradypus > Bradypus variegatus. The sequence goes on from PVKY010000124.1 coordinate 46,915, forward strand.
CCCTGAGGCCAGGTCACCATCTCTGCAGAAAGCTGCTGTGGTCTCCAGGCCCCAGACGCCGAGGAGGAGAGGGACACACGAGCCACCTCCACCAGTGGCCGGGCTGGCCCACAGGCTCTCCTGGGTACAGGTCCCGGGAGGGACCTCTTTGGACAGGGAAGGAGGGAGTAGCACACCTGATGACTGTCTGGAGCGGGCGTCCCATCCTGTCCTCCGGCTGGCCGGGGACTACTCTCCAGGCCTGGGGGGAGAGGAGGGTCCCGTTCAGCCCCTCTCCCTCCTGCTGGGGGTGCCAGGAGCCCATTTGTGCTCCAGAAGACCTGAGGCTGCTGGAGAGCTGCAGCCGACACTGGTGACCTGGTGTTCTGAGTCAGGGGTGGCTCTCCTGGGACCCCACTGATGGAGGGTAAGCCCCATCCACTCGGGGCCAGCCGGGCCCTCTCCAGCAGGCTGCCTGCTGAGCTGTTGCGCGGGAGGCCACCTGGGGAGCTCCTGGCAGACCCTTTTCTGCTTCCCAGTACCCGAGGGGCCTGGCTTGGCTCTGGGGTGGCCTTCTGTCCTCCTACAGTATGCCCTGCGACTGACCGTGGTCTCCGTCCTCGCCCCTGTCCAGACCGTGCTGGCTGGCCTCGTGCACTGGAGCGTTCGTAACCTGCTGGGTTGCCTGGTCCACGCGCTCTCAGGAAGCAGGCTCGGGGACCTCTCGGGCGTTGCAAACAGAATGCCAGAGTGGGCCGCAGGGATCCCCTCCTGCACCCACCAGTGAGGTGGTCCTTTGGGGGCAGGTGGGTTCCCGAGCCACCGGCGCTGTGGCAAGCAGGGTGGATGGGGAGAGGCGAGGGCTTCGCTCCGACTTCTGCGTGGAGCCCGCCACAGGGGCTGCGAGGGGCATGAGCAGAGGAGGGCAAAGCCTGGTCCTGTGGGGGTCTCTGGCTGGGCTCGGAAGTACAGAACCCCAGGTACGTTTGTTTTTCCAAGAATCTGTTTGTAGCTGTGGCTTTGGGGCAGCTTCTATTCTTGCCCCTGTGGGGTGGGGGGCTGCCTTGGGAGAAGAGGAGGGCACCCCGGGGTCACAGCGCCTCATTCTCAGAGGCAAGTGGAGCAGGGACGCCGGGGCTCCTGGGCGGGTGATGGGAGCCCTGGACCCTAGGAAAGCCATGTGCACAGAGGCCCCTGCCAGTCTTTGGGGGGCAGACACAGGAGGGGCCGGGTCCACTGCAGAGCAGGACGGCGGAATCATCCCAGAGTCCAGTGGGCTCCGCAGGAGTCGGGCAGAGCTGGGGGAGGAGGGCGCCCCTGGGAGTGAGGGGTCCCGGCCAGCCTGAGCCCCAGGTGGGTGTCACCATGCCTTTCGGGCCCCCTCCCCCACCCCTCGTCTCCAGGGACACAGAGCAAGAGGAAAAGCTTTGGGGACACGACAGCCACGTCCACTGGGCAGCATGGGCACCCACAGACACTGACCTCAGGCGCACTAGCTGAGGGCCCCGGTCTGGGGCAGTGCTCACTGGTAGGGACAGACTTTCCCCAAGCGGGACCCTGTGGGGAAGGCACCTGGGCCCCGGCCCCCGCAACCCAGCCTCATCCTGCTGCAGACGCAGAGGCGGCTCCACTGTGCGGGGCTCTGTGCGCACCCCTTCCCCGGAGGCAGCAGCTGGTGCGTCCCCAGCGGCCTGGGCTGGAGGATGCCCGGGCGCTCCATGGCTGGCAGCACTTCCCTTTGGCTGATGGACGGGCTGAGGACTTGCCGGCCCAGGGCAGAGGGCACCATGCAGGACCCTGGGACTGTCCTCCCTTGTCAGCCGAGCCCCCCAGCACTTGGGCTGTGCAGGGAGGCACTGAGGCCACATGGGAGGTGCGAGGATGACCGGATCGGGGCCACTGCTGTGTGGACGGGTGAGGAAGATGAGGGTGTTGAGGCCAGTGGACTGGCCTGGATGTGGCAGGGAGCTAAGGCCAAGGCCACTGTGTGGGGCCAGCAGCATCTGGCTCTGGAACAGGTGGCCCTGGGCAGGTGCCAGCTCGCAGCAGGACCATCCCTGCCGGGCAGGCGGTGCCCAGCTCGCCGTCACCAGGGGGCTGCTCTGTGGTGAGGAGGGGCCTGAGGCTCCCTCCCCCTGTCCCCCAGCTGGTGACATGGAGCTCCCAGGGGCCCAGGGCTTGGCTCGCCCTACTGATCTGGCCTGGATGGCTATCAGGGTTTCTGCAGGCCCCCAGGGTCCCTGCCGGTGGGTGGGAAGGCCGGGCCCCCCCATGGGCTGGCACCTGTGGGCTGCACCCTGGAGGCTGGGGCAGGGGCGGAGTATCTGGGCTCAGGTGAGACGGACAGTGGGGGACAGACAGCCCCCAGCCCACACTGCATTTCCCGGGCCTGACACCCTGCACTGCTGCCGTGCATGCACCTCGTCCTGCTGCCTGGCAGCATCTGGGGAGCCAGCCCCCCACAGCTGCCTCAGAGAGGGGCTGGGAAGGGGGCTCTGAACTGGGCCAAACCCTCCCCTGTGCGGTGTGGCCTCCCTCCCCTGCCCTGGGGGTTTGTCTCGGGGAAGTTTCCTTCAGACCCTGAGCCCTGTGCTCCTGGGGGCTCTCCTCCCTGTGGCTTGGGGGCGTCACAGCTCTGGTGGTCCCATGTACGCGGCTCACCCCCACTCCAACCCTGCTGAAGCCCCTGCCCAGCCCCCCCCCCAGCTCGACCTGCCCAGGCTGTTTCTCCCTGACCCTTCAAACCATGTCACAGGTGAAACTGCCCCCACCCCAAGAAGCCTCCTTATGTCCCTGCAGCTCTCCTGCCCTCTCGCTGGGGCTTCCTGGGGGGTGGGCTGCGCCCTAGTCCACCTGTCTGGGAGCCCCCTGTGGTGGGCCCAGCACTGCTGGGGGAACCAGGGCCGTCCCAGCATGGGGGTGCCTCCCCTCCACAGTGGCAACGGGTCGGGGGGGCAGCAGGGGAGCCCCGCGGTCTCTGGCCCCTGCCTGGGGGCAGACCACGTGGGACGCAGTGAGTAGTCAGAATAACATTTATTCGAATGCTCAGTGCTACCTGTTGGTGTGGCCATGGCTGAGGTAACGGGCTGGGCCGGGGCCCGGGGGCTGGGGGGGATGTGGTTATTGCACTGGTCTCCCTGGCAAGGCCCTGCCCTCGCACGCTCACACACGCTTGCACACGCTCGCTCGCATGCTCATGCCTGCTCACCATCCTTTTCAACTCATCTTAAGTCTCCTAATAATAAATATAATTGCTAATTACAGTAATAATAAAATAAAATACATGTATGTCAGGTTACAAGAAGAAAGTGCATGGAGAGCTCTGCCTGGAGGGGCGCCCCGGCCCCCCCACCGCGAAGGCTCGGGTCCCTGCAGGGGGGAGGGGCAGCCCCCTGAGCGCGGGACCCCGGGGTTCCCAGCCGGCACTGCCCTGGGGGGACCGCCGCGCTGGGGGTCGCTGGCTTGTCCTGACCTCACAAAGCCCCTCCCTCCCCAGAAAATAAACCGAGCCCCGAGTCCGCAACAAAATCGACTAAAAAAATAAACTCTCCGTCCTGCAGTTCCCACTGCAGGTGAGGCCTGGGGCGGGGGCGGGAGGGGGCTCCGGGCCTCTCCGCCCCCAGCCAGCGCCAGGAGGATGCCATCGGAGGCGGTGGGCGCAGGGCAGGTGCCGAGGCCCCCACGCCGCAGGCGGACGGGTGCGGAGGGCGCTGGGGCCTCGGGCCGCCACCGGCCCTAGAACTCCATGGTACTCACGGCGGTCCTGGGCTCGTCGAAGGTGGCGATGAGGATCTGCTGGGGCGGGGGGATGGCGATGAGGTCGCCGACGTCGGGGGCCGCGTGGGGACCCCCTTCTTCCTCCTGGGCCTCGTACAGCGTGTTGATGTGCAGCAGAGGATGCGTGGCGTTGCGGCTCAGGAGGGCCAGGGCATCCGCCTTGCCCAGGCCGACTGGAGACAGGGGCGCCAAGGCGGGGGCCCCAGGGGGCGAGCACACGCGGAAGGGGCCCCCGGAGGGAAGCCCGGCTCGGGCCGGCTCTGCGGGGAGCGGGACGTCTGCAAAGGGAGACACCCGCCGTCACCTCCCGCCGCGTCGCCCCCGGCGCCACCACCGCCCTCCCGGCCCCTCCCGACTCCCTCCCGGAGGCGGCGCGCCCCGGCCCGCCTCCCCCAGGGCCGTACCTGCGGGGGGCGCCCCGGCCAGGCCGCGGCCGCGCTCCTCCGCCTGGGACAGGAAGCCCCCCTCCTGGCTGCGGGAGGCGGGCAGCACGGCGGCGGGCGCGGCCTCGGCCTTGGGCTTCCTGGCGCCCAGGAGGTAGGGGTGCACGTCCAGCGAGAAGTGGCGCGCGTGCTTCTTGTCGGCGCCGGCCGCGTCCGCGCCCTTGGGCTGCCGGGGGGCGCCCGCCTCCAGCAGCGGGGCGCCGAGCGCGTCGGCAGCCGTCTTCCTGCGCACGGGCTTGGGCTTGTCGGCCTTGCTGTTCTCCGCGCGCATGATGGCCAGCGGCTCCTTGAAAGGCTGCGGCAGCGGGTTCCCGCCGGGGATCCACTTCATCTTCCGGCGCGGCCGCTTCACCACCGGCGGTTCGGCGGGCGCGGCGCCGGGGTCCAGGGTCTGCGCGCCCGCGTGGCGCACGGCGGGCGTGGCGTCGTGGTTGGACTGCGCCAGCGCCGCCAGCAGCTGCCGCACCACGTGGTCGTACATGAGGTCGCTCTCGTTGGTGATGAAGTCCAGCCGGTTGAGCGACTTGATGTGGTCGCGGTTCTCGTCGCAGAACATGGCCAGGATGTTGATGTCGCAGAACTGCGAGCGGCGCCACTGGCGGCGCGTCTTGATGCCCACCTTGTGCAGCTTGTCGAAGATGAAGTTGCTCTTGCGGAAGATGAAGAGGTGGATGAGGTTGGCGAGCACGACGAGGTTCATGAAGCAGAGCAGCACGATGTCCACGCCCGCGACGATGCGCTGCAGCTGCACCGCCGGCAGCTTGCAGCTGACGCGCACGGCCGGCCCCGCGCCCCCGCCGCCCGCCGGCGCGTCCGGGGAGGCGCCCAGCGCGCACGTGAACTCGTTCTGCTTCTGGGTGGCGTAGTAGGTGCACAGGTAGGACAGGGGCACGGCGCTGAGCAGCAGGATGAGCACGTGCCGCGCCAGGTACAGCTTCGCCAGGAAGTTGCTGCGGCCGCGCCGCTCCAGGTACTTCTCGAAGAGGTTCTGCTCGGGGCTCTTGTCCTTCTCGGCGTTCTCGATGATCTCCCGCTTCTCGCGCTCCGTGATGCCCGGGCCCTTGGACTGGATCTGCTTCTCGATCTTGGGGGCCCGGCCCTCGGCCGCGCGGTGGTAGCAGTTGTCGATTTCCTGCAGCAGGAAGTTGAGCTCCGAGGTGAGGCGGGTGGAGGCCAGGAACTCCCAGCCCAGCGCGGGCACGTACATGACGGCGGCGAAGGCCAGCAGGGCGTAGGGCAGGAACTTGTGCTCGAACAGTGACGGCCAGAGGCTGGCGTCCACGCCGGGCAGCGCGTCCCGCAGCTCCGTCCAGCAGTAGCCGCGGGCGTACAGCGCCTGGTCGCGGGTGAAGTTGCGCGGGGTGTAACAGTAAATAGGTTCCTCTGGGGGCGGAGAGGAGACAGGGCTGGGGTTGGGTGCAAGCAGGGAGGCGGGGCTGGCCTGGGGGACACCGCCCACATCGAGGGCCGGGGTTGGGCCCTGTGGCTTCCCGCCCCGCATGCCCTGTCCTCTCCAGCCCCCTCTCCCACAGCCTCCCCCAAACCTCAGCTTCTCCCCGGACAGCCCGACCCTGGTGGGGTGGGGTCATACCCTGGGTACCCCCACTGCAGTCGGCTGTGGCCCAGCAGGGATGGGGGTGGGGGGTAGGAGCCATGCCTGCCCCAGCCCCAGAGACCCCACAACCCCCCCCCCACTTGATAAGGCACCCACCTGCTCCAGTCAGACCTGGCACAGAGCCCTAGGCCGCCATCACCTCCCCATCCCCCAATCCCCCTAACCTGCACTGGGAAGGTAGGACCGTGGGGGCCACTGGGACAGCCGGCAGAGGGCAGAGGCCCAGAGGCAGGGCCCACAGCACATCCTGAGGGGGCTCAGTCTCCGATGGGTGGTTGCAGGGTGGGAGGGAGGGGGCTGGGAGCAGTGACCCACGAAGCAGCTGCTGGCATGGTCCACATGGGAGGCAGGAGGCCAGGCCCTGGACAGTCAGACAGGAGCCAACACAGCCCTGCCCACCCGGGCAGGGCCTCGGGGCCCCGTGGTGTGCCGGTCAGGGGAAGGCGAGCGGCACTGGCTCCCTTGGGTGAGAAAGTCTCGCTCTCATTTTGTGTCCTCACAGCCATCCCAGGAGCCGGTAAGGGATGTGCACTCTTCTCTCCGTGGGGAAAAGAACAGGGCAGATTTGTCCCCAAGAGCCACCACACTGTCAGAGCACAGAGATGGGAGGGCTGGGGGCGTGCGCTGGGCCTGGGTGGGGAGACGTCCTGGGACCCCCAGACTCTTGAACAGACAGCAAGGAAACTGGAAGAAGGGCCCCTGGACTTGGGCTACTCTGACCCTCAGTGTCCTCATCTGCTCACTTGGGGACAGTGATGCAGCTTCACAGCAGAGGCCCAGACCCCAGCAGGGTCTCCCCCAGTTGCCCCCCCATGCCCACCCCCACAGGGGCAGACGGCACTCCCGATGGCACCAGCAGAGGAAACGGCCCAGGACAGTTCTGGGGGATGCAGAGACCCTGGGCCAAGAAGTTGCTGTGAGTGATCTGGGGCAAGGCTGACCCCACCGAGGAGCGTCCTCCAGCCCGAGCTGCAGGGACAGGTGGTGCAGTTCCTGCCTGGGCCTGACTCGGTGGGTGCCTGGATGAAGGGGCCACGACCCAGCCTCGAGGGCCCTCCTCCGGGATTCTCCAGGGGTGGGGGGCCCTGCCTGGGCCAGCACAGGCTCCCAGAGGGAGGTGTCAAGGCTTCGCCCACCTCGAGTACCCTGCCGGCCTCCCCACAGACGTGTGTGCTCAGCCCCGAGCATCCTGCAGGCCTGTCCGCACACGGCCCCCAGAAACCCATCCCCACTCGCCCAGGGCCAAGGCCCAAGACGCGGGCTCCGGAGAGCCGTCGGCTCCAAGCCCCGCTCCACGCCGCTGCACAGGGCCGGGGACAGCAGATCCTCCCCGCCCCCGGCCCATCCTGCTGCTGCAGGCATTCGGGGTGAGGCTGCTCCCCTGGCCAGCGGGTCCCCACGTGCTCACCCCGCAACCCTGCACCTCGCAGCCCCCCCCCTCCCCAGGGAAGGGTACGCCCTGAACCCTCATGTGCAAAAGGGACCTCAGCTGGGGCGGAGGAGTCTGGACTGTCGGGGAGGGGGGCTGGCTCGGAGGTGGGGGACGTGAGCCGGCGCACAGGCTGCCCCTAGGAGCTCGGCCGGCACCTCGAGTTTCTTCGTGCGAGATGCATTTTGGACTTGTGATGGGCAGAATTGTCAGGGATTATGCCCGCGTTGTCCTGGGCCACAAGGCCCGAGCCTTGTTGCAGTGGCCCCGGGCTGCTCGCGCCGCCCCTTCCGCACTGAGACCCTTCCCGGCTGCAGCCTGTGGAGAGGACGGACAGCACGGAAGGGGAGCAGCCAGTCGGGAGCCTGGCCAGCCAGAGACCCCGCGGCCAGCACCTGTGGGGCAGGACCCCCATGCAAGACTGGGCAACCCTCAGGGGTCACACAGCAGGGCAGGGGCCCCCAGTTCTGTGCCTCCCCCAGACCAGATGCGTGCTCTGAGCTAGCTGGAGAGAGTTGGCATCTCACAAGCAGAGACGCCTTCCTGGTAAAGGGCTGCCCCCAGGGCCCTGTCCCAGTGGGTGGGCGCATGCACACAGGGAGCCCCCTGGGGAGCCCGCCCGGCCCAGGGCCCGTGTCACTGGATTGCGGTGGCACTGGTGCCCCGAGAGTTTCAGCCGTGCAGCCCTCAGGCCGCCCTGCTCCCGTGGCCCCAGGAGCATAGCTGCCTCCAGGGAGGCCCGTGACGGCGAGGGGCACGTGCTCTGCCCGCACCCGGCCCCCACCCAGGACCTCATCTCTCTCCCCTTGGAAAAGAGGAGGTGGAGCCAGGAAGGAAGCAGGAAGGCCGGCCCAGGGCGTCCCGCAGCACGTGCACTCGTGACTCGGCCTCTAAGGGACAGCAGGCCTTGGTTTGTTCCCCACCCTCAGGGTTGCCACAGCTTCCCTGGAACCTGGGTGTTCTCCAGGTCCCCAGGGGCCCCTGGCTGAGCTGGTCCCCCCAGTGGGCGACTATTTCAAACCAACCCCGGCCACCTTGGCCTGGGGACTTGGCACCCAGGGCTCGGTGATTTGGGGGCCACTGTGGCCCCAGCCCCCGCCACTGAGGGCCTCAGGAGGGGTGCCAAGGTCGGGGCCAGAGCAGGAGGCCGTGGCCCCACAGGCTGAGTCTCCCGTTCAGGGAGGTGGGAACTGGGAGTTGTGGAGGTGGTCTGCACCCACACAGTCCTGCCCCCTGAAGGGTCCTCACCCCTGACCCTGCTCCAGCCCCTGGGCTCAGAGCTCGGGATGGCCACGACGGGGGGCCAGGGCCCGGCAGCTGCCCCTCCTTGGCACCCTCCTGTGCCCCCTCTGGGCGACCCTCCTCTCAGGACCGTGGCTGTGGGTCCCGGATGGGCTCTGCCTGGAGAGCAAGGCCTTGTCCCTGGCCCCAGGGAGCAGGTGGTGCGGGGCCCCCAGCGCCGAGCTCTTTCCGGAAGCCGTCCTCTCTCCCCCTCCTGTCAATTTCGGATGTGTCTCTCTTGCCTACCTGAGTGGCCCCCCCAGTCCACAGGGACCCTCTGAAAGATGCCCCCACAGTGGCATATGGCTCTACCCACCCTGTACCCCAGTCGCCTCCAGGACCCTCAGCTCATGTTTTAGGGGTAAACACCAACCCCAGGAGCAGGCTTATGGCCTGGTGGTGGCACCTGGACATGCAAGCATGGATGTCCCCCAGTGGGTTGTGTCCCGAGCCAGCTGTGTCCTCTCCTGGGTCCCCCAAAGGTGGAAGGAGCTGCCGATGCCAGGAGAAACACAGGGAGAAACCGGGAGACGCGCGCAAAGGTGTTCCATCAACGACGGACAAGCGGCTCCGGGAGCGCCGCCCACCCTCGGCTTCCAGGACCAGGGAAGCGATTTCTTGGGGCGGCTGCTGAGGGCAGGTCCGAACCTGGGCGCCCCAGGCCTGGCCCCTGCATTGAGTGCGGGGTGCGGGGACCCGTCCCTGAGCCCAGGAGGCCCTGGGGCTGTAGGGCAAAAGGGGCTGGGGCCTAGGGACACAGGTTGTTGCACGGGCACCCGCGTGCAAGTGCACTTTCAGGGGAAGGGGAGAGCGGGAGAATGGCCGCCCCAGGCCAGGACCTGCGGGGCGGGTGCTGTGCCCCATGTGCCCTGAGTGGGCAGCCACCTCCATGCTCTGGACACACAGCTGCGTCCCCCCCAGCCTGCCAGCTGTCCCCCGAACCTGAGATGTGGGGACCTGTTCCCTCAGATTGCAGGTGCCGAGCAGTGGGGAGCCGCAGCCACGACAGGCCGTTAGCTGCTGTGTCCTCACTTGAACTCGGCACCAACAGGCTCCCGCCACCCAGACGAGTCTCAGACGTGTGTCGGGTGCGTATGTCTGGGGGTGAAAGCTGGGGTGTCATCGGGGTGTGTGCATCTGTGGGGGTGCAAGCTGGGGCACTGTCAGGGCACGTGTGTCTGTAGGGGTGCCAGCTGGGGCGCCATCAGGGTGCGTCTGTGGGAATGAATGCTGGGGTGCTGTCAGGGTGCTTTCAGGGTGTGTGTGTCTGTCAGAATGCATGTGTCTGCTGGGTGCATGTCAGGGTGTGTGTTGGGGTGCCTGCTGGGGTGTTCTTGAGGTGCATTTTGGGGTATCTGTTGGAGTGCCGTCAGGATGCGATAGGCTGTGTTGGTGTGTTGGTGTGCCTAGGTGCATGTTGGGGTACATGTTGGGATGTGCTGGCGTGCGTGTTGGGGTGTGTGTTGTGGGCTCCATGTCCACAGCTCAGTCTCAGGCCCAGCCCCTGTCCTCATACCCACATCCACCCACAGGCTCCGCGTCCACCCCAGGGCCCCGCATCCCACCATGGTCTCCGCGTCCACCCCAGGGCTCCGCGTTCACCCCTGGTCTCCGGGTCTACGCCAGGGCTCTGCATCCACCCCAGGGCTCCGCGTCCACCCCAGGGCTCTGCGTCCACCCCAGGGCTCCGCGTCCACCCCAGGGCTCCGCGTCCCCCTGGGTCTCTGCGTCCACCCCAGGGCTCCGCGTGCACCTCTGGTCTCCACGTCCACCCCTGGTCTCCGCGTCCACCCCAGGCTCTGTGTCTACAGCACAGCCTGCTGTCCCCAGTGGTCCTGACATTCCACAGGCCAGTCCTGGTGCCTCGTGGACATCCGTGACCATCGGGTCCACGACAGGCCTGGCCCAGCCCCGGTGCTCACAGGCCAACGAGTCCAAGGCAACACAGAACACAGAGGTGGGGGTCGCCCAGCGACAGCGATACGCGAGGGGGGGCCCTGGGGCTGCAGCGCGCGGCGGCTGGGTGCGGCGGCGGGAGGGGCGCCCGGGGCCCTCACCTGCGAAGTTCTTGGTGAAGACCAGCGTGACCAGCAGGATGGGGACCAGCACCGTCCCGATGGTGACCACGCGGTCGAAGGGCAGCTCGAGCTTGAGCTGCAGCAGCAGCGCGGCCAGCGCGCCCGCCTTGTCGTCCTGGGCGCCGGGCAGGATCAGCTCGCGCAGCTTCTCGCCCGCCAGCAGCGCCGTCGCCATGTCCGCCGACTGCTCCAGGAGCCGGTGCATGGGGCGCGGGGCCGGCCCGGCGGGCGGGGGCGCGGCGCGGGGTGGGCGCGCTCGGCCGCCCTGGCCGGGCAGGGGTCGGGGCGCCGGGGCCGCCGCCGCCCCCGCTGCAGCCCCGGCCCCGCGCCTGGCGCCTGGCTGCCGGCCGGGGGCGGCGCGGGGCCCGGGGCGCTGCTTCCCGGCGGCGCCGCAGCCAGGCTCCGCCCCCGCCGCTCCGCGGACGGCTCGGGCTCGGCGACGCCGGTGACTCGGCAGGAAATGTTTAAATCAAGCGAAACGGGCTAATAGTGAGGGGTGGGGGCGGGGCGGCCGCACCCCGGGGTCCCCGCGCCCGGCGCAGGGTGGGGGCGCCTCCGTCCTCCCCGCCGCCGCCTCGCTTCACTCCCTAACCGAGCCCGTTCGCACTGCGGCCCCGCTCACCCTGGGGTGTCGGGGACACGGGCTCCCTCTCCCGCATCCTCGGGCGGCCGGCGCGCGGTTGCTGTGCGAGCGCGATCGGCACCACCCCTGCCCTCCAGGCCTCCATTGCGGCCACCCCGCAACGTGGGTCCCCTCCTCTCCAGCCCTCACCCCCTCCCCATCGCCCCATCCATTTGCATCACTCCGCGGACATCCTGGGAACCCCTGACTGTGCTAGCCTGGGGTAGAATTTGGGGGTCAGTGTTTCAGTGGGGGCCCCCTGCTGCCCCCAGGCCCCTCCCCGGGCAACCAAGGCGAGACGCAGTGGTCTCTGTGTCTTTCCTTCACCGCATCGGCATAGAGGGATGTGCACCATCTTCAGAAACATGCAGCGTGGTGTGAGTTTTCACTCCGGCCGTGAGTGACCCGCGCACCACCCCCCACGAGCACCAGGGTCTGCAGGACCTAGGGCTGCCCCTGTGGCCGAGCCGGGGTACTCAGCAGCAAGCCTGGCCCGTGCACCCTGTTCTACTTCATTTTTCCTGCATCACTGTTTTTAAAGATCCATCATGTTTCTGAAAGAAGCTGGCTCCTGGCTTTACTTTTTCACTCCCTGCTGATGAACTTCTGACTCCCCAGTACCCCAAGTAACCTAGCAGGGGCCCTAGGCACGTCCCCTTTCACCTCTCTCAGCACTCCACGTGGGGCTGCTGGGGCGCCGCTCCTTTTCATTTAAGGACAGCTCTCGGCATGGCTGGAAAAAGGTCCCCGCACCCCCATATTCTTCCTGGCATTCTCCACCTTCCAGTATTTCCAATCATTTTTAGTCTAACTTTTCCTGATGACAAATGAGTTCCTGAGTACCGTCCCCACATCTCTGGGGGTTCCTGTCTTCTGGTGCTTGATTAAGCAGGAGCTATTCACAGGCATGTTCCAGACCCTAAATGGCTTCTGTTTGTTTTATCCGTGGGCCCTGATTAGACGTTAGTTTTTTTGTCATCAATACATCTTTTCCTTTTTTCTTCTTTTTTGGTCTTATGGTTTGTGCTTTTGGATTTTCTTCAGGGTGTTGCAGAATCCTTTCTCTCTAGCAGTTTTATAGTGTATCTTTCATATCCAGGTTGTGGAGGTAACAGGCCTCTAAGAGCTGGAATCTGCTTTTGTTGCTCCATAGCAGTGACCCGAACTGAAGACAGGTGAAATGAATTAGTTTATAATTTGGAGATTCAAGGAGACTATTGTACCAGAAAATTGCAATCCAAACAAATTCCACAAATATTGCTCATTTAGCATGTAAATTTTTAGCTAAAACACCATACAGGAAGGTACAAGTGCAGCTTCATTTTTCTCCATAAAGAGTTTTCCCAAAACCGTCTGTGAAGAGTGTATCCTTTCATAGATCATGGTTGTCCCAGCTGAACCACGTACTGAAGTGCCTCTCTCTGCACCTATTACCAGTCTGTTCATATAATTATGGCTTTGTAGTAGAAATTATTTTATGGTTGGGCAAGAATCCCTGTATTCTTTTTCAGTAACTTAGGTGTTCATTTCCCTTATTTTTCCATATCCATTTTAGAATGAGTTTGTCAAGTTTCTGGAAGATCTAGCTTGTGAATTGGTTGAGTGCTATGTGATGTGATGCTGTTCAAACTGCTCCTCTGTGGTGTGTTGCTTGCTAGATGACTTCCGGGATATGTTGCACCTTTGAACCTCACTTTGTGGTGTACATTTTGGTTGGTGACCCTGGTTTGGAGAAGTGCTGGGTTTCTAGCTGATTTCCTGGAAGCTGCATGTGCCGACAGGCAGTGGAGCCTTTGCGTGTGTGTGCCAGAGCTTTCACCGCCTAGTGCGGCTCTGGGAACACGGTAGGTGCTTGGTAAATGCCCCTTGGGGAGTGGGTGGGCATTACTTGGTCCACCTATGGGCAGCACTCAGCAAATCGTTTCCCATGTGTGATGTTGGGTTCATGTGTCAACTTGGCCAGGTGATGGTGCCCAGGTGTCTGGTCGAGCAAGCACTAGCCTAACCGTCACCGCAAGGACATTTGTGGCTGGTTAATAGACCAGAGGCTGGTTTACTAAATCATCAGTCAATTGGCTGCAGCTGTGACTGATGACATCCGCAAAGGGCGTGCCTTCTGCAATGAGAGAATTCAGTCGGCTGGATTTAATCCAATCAGTTGCAGACTCTTAAGGGAGGAAGATAGACGACCTTCACTTCTCCAGCTGCCAGAGAAGTGTTTCCTGGAGTTCACTGAACATCTTCATCGGAGCTGCCAGTTTGCTGCCTGCCCTTGGAATTTGGACTTTTGCATCCCCACAGTTGTGTGAGACACTTTTATAAAATCTTATATTTAGATATCTCTTGTTGAGTCTGCTTCCCTAGGGAACCCTAATAGGCCCTCTTACAGAGAATGGGAAATATGGTAGGGTGGAGCCTGAGACTGTCAGCCCCGTGCTTTGCCATCATCTTGACCACTGTCCTCATTCTCAGAGAAAGCTCTTATAGCTATGAAAACAAACAAACAAACAAACAAAAAAACAAAAACAGAAAAAAAACACACGCTGACTTGTTCCAGTCTTAAGTAATATTCTTCCACCCAGATACGAACTATTTGCAAAAAGCCCGTCATATCTCATTAAATGATGCATCCATGTGTGGTTATTTATGAAAACTTACAATGTTATTTTGATTATTTACAATGGTAACAATTTGGATGAAATTCTTAACACATACAGCCTTGTGTTTTCACAAATTAAATGAAAATCCCAATGTATATGCATATTTTGTCCTGGAAAAGCAGGAGAAGGTCAATGAAAGGCTCTTGTTCAGACAGGACAGGTGAGGCCATGCTGCAGCAATAAACAGCCCCACGTTTTAATGGCTTAAAATGGCACAAGTTCAAGAAAAGTAAAATAAAATTAAAGTGAGATACCACTTCACACCCACCAGGATGACTGTTACTGAAAACAATGAAAATAACCAGTGCTGGCAAGGATTACAGAAACAGGAGCCCTCCTACATTGCTGGTGGGGGTGTAAACTGGTGCAGCCACCAAGGAAAACAGTTTAGTGACTCCTCAAAAAGTGAAACATAGAATTACATATGACCCAATAATTCCATTCCTAGGTTCACACCCCAAAAAACTGAAAGCAAGGATGTGGATAGATATTTGTACACCAATGTTTATTGCAACATTATTCACAACAGCCAAAAGGTGGAAGCCACCCGTGTCTTCACAGACGAATGGAGAAACAAAATGCGGTCCATTCACACAATGGAATATTATTCAGCCATAAACAGGGCTGAAGTGCTGACCTGCAGCGGCACAGGATGAACCTTTAAGACGACATGTTGGGTGAAATAAGCCAGACACAAAAGGACAAATGTTATTTATCTTATAAGAAATACTTACATAAGCAAATTTAGAGAGAAAGCAGAATAGTGTGGGGAGATGGAGAACTGGGAGTTATTGTCAAATGATAGGGTAACAGGATGACAAAAACAGTGTGGAAAAGAGCAGTGGAAGTTACACAGGACTGTCAGTGTACTTAATGTCAAAGAATTGTCCACTTAATCTGGTTAAAGTGACTTTTATGTTATGTATATTTTACCACAATTAAAAATAAATTAAGGAAAGGGGACTAGTGGTGTGTCCAAGAGAAGGGCAATGTAAAGCTTCTAGCTGAGAAAGGGCAGCTTGTCTGAGCCCTTTTCAGTGGGCAGTGAGCTCTGCAGGCAGAGAAGGCATATTCTGAGTGTTGGCACTACTGCTGGGACGTGGGGTGGAGTGTGTGTGCATGTGTGCACGGGCCCACCCGTGAGGCTTTGCACAGCCCAAGAAGTCACAGCCAGTGGGGGGGTGGTGCAGGGGATGGTCTGTGACTCCTGTAGCAGACACCTCACAGCTCCCACCTTGGTCCCTTGGGAACCCCCACCCACCCACCCCCGCTGGCCCGGAAGCCCCGAGCCCGAGTGAGGTCCAGCACCCTGAGCCCACCCCACCAGGCAGGCGTGAGTGGGCCTGGGTCAGCACTCCCAGCTGAGCCCAGCCTTCCGGCCACCTCTGCCAAGGTGCAAAATGGGAGGGACGCCGCCTCCCAGGAGCCTCCAGAAGAGCCCGCCTGCCAGCCCAGTGCCACAGGGGCGGTGCATCACCAGCTGGGTGCCTGACCCATGAAATCAGGAGATGCACGTCTTGGTAGGTGTTTATAATAAAATGCTGCATAAGGTGTCATTTGTTAACACAGCAACCACTAACTGGAATGAGTCAGAACAGCCATGCATGGGTGCCCTTGTGGGGATGGAACATACGGGAGACTCCTTGGCATGTCGCTGGCATCAGATAATCTGGGTGGAAGCTTCTGAGCCTCCGTCCCCCAGTACCAGCCCCAGGGATTCCAACCCAGCACTACTGCAGGGAAGCCGGTGAGCCCTCGTTTGGCCTCTGGGTTGCCCACACTCGCTCCCCCTGCCACATCTGGCCCCGCGCTCCTCCCTGCTCCCCAGGCCCCTGCAGTGCCTGGTCTCTCCTTGGCCCTGTCTGCTCTGCTCTGCCCGAGGTGCAAACGCGTCTGTATCGGGCAGAGCTCGGCAGTGGACATCAGGATGGTGAGCTGGAGGTGGCAGCCGTGGCAGCACCGGGGGCCACACGTTCCCTCGTGCCCCCTCGCCTTTCCCACATGGCCTCGCCCTGGTTGCTCCCAGGGTTGTCCCAGGCCCTGAGGAACTGAGCTTCCAGCCCCGGCTCCCAGGCTGGGAGGAAGCCAAGGAGCTGGGTGGACTGGGTGTTATTTCTTTTGAGAAATCTAGGCATAGCCGCTGACCTTAGTGCCCGCAGGCCCCAGGGTGGGCACCAGGCCCCCAGCACCTGGTAGCACTTCCTGCTGACATTGTGCTCACAGGGTTCTCATTTGAACCTCCTGTGGGATGGGAGCCAGGGTTGCTCTGCTTGTCGGGTTTGTGCTCGGAGCCAGGCTGGTGGCAGAGCTGCAGCAAGGCCAGCCCACAGTTCCGACTGTCCTTGGCGTGGGCTGGGGCCTGCCTCCGCCATCTGTCGCGCTTCCTCCCCCAGGCTCTGTGGCCCCAGCTCCCCTTTCCGCTATTCTGCAGTCCTGGCCTCAGCAAGGGCAGAATGGGTCACAGAGGGGGTGGGGTCTCTGACACCCTGGCAACACCAGGGGCTGGCCCAGGACCCCACTCCAGAAACCTCCAGCCCTCAGCATTGCCTCCCCGTCTCTGGATGGCCCTCCCCTCCCCACCCCCAGAGGCAGGGTCTCAGGTTCCCCACCATACAACAGGAAGGTGGCATTTCCAGTGTCTGCGGCGTCAACTGAGAACCAGCACGGCCCGAGGTCTTGGCCTCGTCTGCAGGACAGCGGGGCTCCTGGAGCGGTGTGGACACAGGCCGGGGGTCCGGGGAGGGTGGTGGATGGACAGCAACCTCTGGGAAAGATGAGCCTCCCTTTGCCCCCATGCCCCCCACGCCCTTGCTCCTCGCGGCAGCACACGCAGGTCTCGCCGGCCTCGAAAGGGGTCTTCACATTTTCATACTTGTGTTCCTGAGTTTAACAAATGGGCCGCAATCACAGAGCTGCACTTCAGCTGGTTTCAGTCAAGGCTGCCAGCTCTAGAGTGGTGCCCAGTGGCCGCGGCCAGGAGGTGGAACTGAGCCCACAGACCTGGGAAGACTGTTGTCAAAGGAGCTTGGGGAGTTGGGTCACTCAACTCAGCCGGTCCTCCCGGAAAGGGGTGCCTGGGCCCTGGCCCCGGCCCCTGGCTCAGCAGCCACCCTGGAAGTATGTGCCGGAACCTAATGGCCCAGCCGGAGGCTGTGGGAAACCTGGGCTGAGGCCCCCCACCAGGGGCTGTCCAAGCGGGGACCCCAAGACTTGGAAGCCTCCCCTCTGAGCAGGGGCTCCCAAGGGCTGCTGACCCGGGGTGTGGTGGGGACCAGAGTCCATCCAACACGGGAGGCTGTGCCTGTGGCTCCTTCTCCGGTGGCAGTGACTCGTGCCTTCCAGGCAGACCCTGGGCATGAGACCACACGCCATCCTTCCGGAAGGAGTCCTTGGAAAGGAAGGTGGCTGCTCCCAGACGAGTCCCACAGGCTCAGGGCTCAGCCAGGCCCAAGGCTGTTTCTGGGCTCCCTGGCTTGCCGTGGGGG
>PVKY010000124.1:64383-74436 GCA_004027775.1 Bradypus variegatus
GCCCAGGGGCTCGGGCTGCTGCAAGATCGTTTCCCCTGGACACGACTTGTGTGCTTGAGCCTTGGCCAACGTGCACCTCCTCCCTGGCTGCCATTCTGTCCCTGCCATGTGGCTGGTTCCTCTCGGCCCTGCTCCTGGCCTCTGTGCCTGGCTGGCCAGCCTTCCCCCCACCCTGCATTCCAGGTACCACAGGTGCACCTGATGACCGCAGGCCTGGCCCCTCTGCAGTGCGGGGGCTGCGCTACCCACAAAAGACCACCCCGACATGAAACGGGCACCTCTCAGGCCTCCTGAAGAGACACTATCCTCTGTGTGGTGCCCTGTGGGGTGAGGGGCTCCAGCAGGCTCCCCTCTCAGGACACTGGGTGCCCAGCCCTCTCACACCCCACCCCCCAGCTCTGCAGACCACAGCGGGCAGTCAGGGAAGGTGAGGCCAGCAGGCCACGGCAGAGAAGTCCGAGCCCAACTGCCTCCCACGGGCGGCGCCGTCCCAAGGGGAGACCTACGGCAGGGTGTTCCACTCGTGTGTTTATTGCAGCACTGGGTCACGAACTGCACATGCGGGTGCCCCTGCCATGACAGGCAATGGGCAGGCCCTGCCCCACCCAGCAGCACCATCCGGGCACAGGGTCGGGGGCCAAACAAAGACAGGAAGGTGGGCTGGGCCAGGCCCTGGTGTCCAGCCCCAGGGAGAAGCAAGCAGCCCCTGTGCAGAGGCTCACCAGTCGCAAATGGGAGGGCCACCTGCCCCTGCGTGCCCACCAGGTCCCAGGCACAGCTGGGTGGTGAGCAGACACGCCACGGTCTAGTCACAGCTGCAGATGGGGAAAACAAATGGCAGGGTGAGTGAGCTGGGGCCTCCCCCAGCGGGCCACAACCCCCAAGCAGGGACTGTATGGTGAGCTGACCCCGTCTGTCTTCCCAACGTCACTCACGCAAGGTGCAGTTGTTTATGTGCGTCAGCTGCAAAGGGAGGGTGATGTGGACCCCAAAGTCGTCCCGGGAAAGCCCTGTGGGGACTAGTGGGGGAGGCCCAGGGGGTCTGCTGGGCTGGGGTTCTGCTCCTCAACTGGGGAGAGGCTGGGAGCAGCACTGGGCAAGCCCTAAAACCAGCCAGTCCCTGGGGAAGACAGAGCAAGGCTCACTTTTGCAGGGCCTGCAGGTCGGGAGGGAGGTCGCATCCGGTGTAAACGCCGCTGGTGATGCTATACTCCAGCAAGGCGCCAAAGCAGGGGTCCTGGTGTGGACAAAGGAGCCGGCCTGAGGCCCAGGAGGGGTGCCCGCACAGTAAAGGGAGGGGCTGCGCCCCGGAGGCCCGTGCCCCCGGCCAGCCAGCCACTCATTTCCGGGGAACCCTGAAGGACCCCTTTGTCACGCCAGCCCCAGCCCCACAACCCATGCACACTCACCCTGATGAGAACGTGAGGGTTCCCCAGCACAATCAGCAGTGCTTTGGGTCTGGTAATTGCAACGTTGAATCTTTTTGAATTGGACAAGAAACCCAAAAAATACCTATCATCCTCAAATCTATCTTCATTTGATCGCACCTAAAAAGCACAAAGATGAATACACAGCATTTCAATTTTTTGGTGTGGGAAGAAATTCTTGATCCTGGCAAGGTTCTGGGTTTATAAACACAGGAGCAGCGGCAGCCCCTCAGCCAGCTCCGCCCCGCAGCCCAGGATGCACACCCAGGGACCCCGAGGGCCGACAAGACGCTCCACGGGCTTATCACTGTGCGGCAGGGCCTTAGGCCACTCTTATTTTCTCCTTCTTTTAAGTGTGAATTTTCTAACTTACCTGCACTTACCAGGTACTGTTTGGTAAAGACCATTCACAGGTGAAAAAACAGACTACAGAGGGTTCAACTGCGTGGCCCTGCGCCCCCTTTCCCGCCTCAGCCCCTAGCTCCTCGCCTTCTCTGGGCGCCTCGTCCTCCTGCTCAGCGCAGTCACGTGTCCTCCCAGATCCACCCCTTCCCTCACCCTGTCCTCTCCTGGCCTTGGAGCTGTTTTTAAAAGAATTCACAGCTACCCACTTGAGATGACCTGAAGGTGCAGGAGGGTCTCTGGCCCACAACCACTTTTCTGTGTAGTGACTGGGCTCTGCCACTTTTGTTTTGAATGTCCCAAACACACAATAAAAATCAAATGACTTCAAAATACACTGGTCATCCCCACTAAGAACAGGGTACCTACAGTTGAAATGATGATAACCAAATATTCTTGTCCTTGAAACTCCTCTACTGATCCAACCTTTATATCCATTAGATCAACGTTTCGCAAAAGAATTTTGATTTTCTCCACCTTTAAAACAGATTTCAAAAAGGATTAATAATACCATTTATAAATGTGGCCATTTCTTTACATATTACAGTGTAAACCAAATAGTAACAAATGTGCATTGTTTTGCAATTCTCTATATTTCATCAAATCGAAGATGTAATTGATTAGAATAAAAATCCTGAAATCAGCTCTATTCAACTGGGGGAAAGAGGTCACAGGACATACCAGGAGAGCAGTGCTCCATGTAGAAAAGCTTCCAGGCCCCACAGCACAAAGCAAGGACAGAGGAAATGCGCTTTGTAAAGAAACAGGAGGATATATGCCTGCTGTTCAACACTGATAAGGCTGTCCAGGGGACAGTGCCCTAGTTCCAGTGGCTCCGTCCCGCGGTGTGGGCCCCCAGGAGTTGAGGCTCACGATGGAGGGGAGGGGTGCAGGCAGCCGGGCAGGCCTGGGTGAAGGAGCAGCCTGGCCCTGAGTGGTGGGAAGGAACTGAGAGCAAGAGCGCACAGGAGCCCCTCTGCAGGGGCGGATGGTGCAAGAGGCTTGGGAACCAGGGCTCTGGCTGGCGTGGAGGGTGCAGGCCACGACAAGAGGAAAGCACAGGAGGGAAATCAGTGTGGGGAAAGCAGCCACCTCCCTTAAAAATAACCCGCTCCTGGAGAAGTGGAAATAACAGAGCAAACAAAAAAGGACTTTTCAAGTCAGTGTGTTTAAGATCTTCAGAGACAAAGGAAAGGATAAAACCCATAAGTGGAACAGCTTATGTTACTAAAAAAGCCTATTTGAAATCTTAGGATAAAGAGGACAGTAGCAAGATAAAACTCAGTGGATGGGAAAATGCTCAACTCACAGAGAAGAGACTTAGTGAGCAGGGAGCCAGCACTGAGCAGCTTCCAGCATGCCATCCAGACAGAAGGACAGACAGCACAAGAAAGGGGAGAGGACAGACCCCAAGGCTGGACCGGCAGCTGATGTGCATCTAACAGGAATTCCAGGGCAGACTGGGGGAGGGGGGCAGTCAGGAGACAGACCTGGGTGCGTTGGGGGCCTGGCAAGGTGACCGAGGCACACCTAGACAGTCCATGGTGAAACCAGACACCACTGAGAATGAAGACAAACGATAAAAAGCTACACAAAAATACATTACTTTAAAATAAATGAAAACTAAGCAGAAGGTATATTTCTTGGCACAACACAAGCTAGAACTCTTTGGGGAGAAATATCTTCAAAGTGTAGAGGGAAAACAGCTGTGAATCTCATAGTCTTCACCGAACTCAACTAAAATTCAAGACTGAGGTGCCCAAATAAATACATTTTAGACAAGTTTCAAGATAATCTGCCACCCACAGGCCTTTGTTAGACGAA
This sequence comes from Bradypus variegatus, assembly GCA_004027775.1. Classification (NCBI taxonomy): domain Eukaryota; kingdom Metazoa; phylum Chordata; class Mammalia; order Pilosa; family Bradypodidae; genus Bradypus; species Bradypus variegatus. The sequence goes on from PVKY010000124.1 coordinate 68,037, forward strand.
CTACCACAGAATACTCTCAGAAGAACCACAAACCCTGAAGAATAAGTGGGATGCAAGAAGCAAAGAAACAGTAAAACATATGTTGCTAAGTCATTGTCAAGGAAAAAAAAATGGAGAAAAGGTAGAATTTCTAACATTCCGAAGACAGAGCACAAAGCTGAAGACACGAGCACAAAGTCGAAAACAGCAGCCTGAAGGGCCATGACCTGGGCTCCCAGCTCCCCACATTCACCAATTACACAGCTTGAGTGATCAGACTTGTGGTGCTGCTGCCGGCAGGACGGAGACAAAGCAGTGGCCTGAACTGAACAGGCAGCCCAGGAAGATTAGACCCTGTTGACAGCGCGGGACACTGTGGGCACAGTGCAGCTTCTGGAGAAAGATGGGGTGATGTACAAATGCTGATGGCACAAATGATCACACACGATACGGGAAAAAGTAAAATCAGATCTTGTGTCATCTCATTCTCAAACATAAATTCCAGATGGGTCAAAGATCTAAGTTTGAAAAATATGTATTTAAAACTTTCAGAAGAGAATGTAGACCTCCAGAGGGGCATGCATTTCTCAGATGAGAAACTAAAAGCAAAAACTCGAAAGAAAATCATGTCTATATTTGACTACTTCAAAATTTAAAACACAAACATGGCAAAAGAAATGGTAAAGAAAAATGCACAACTGAGATTTCTGGAAGGCACACACCTGCCAACGAAAGGCTCTCCAGGCCACATGCTGGAAAACCACAAGGTGGTGAGAAGAAACACACTCGAGGTCAAGTAAAAGTGACAGGTGTGACATGGCTGTTGGCTTCTGGTTGACCAAGACAGTGGTGCAAAAGACTCCAGGGGGCCATCGCCCACAGCATCTTTGAACAACTAGCAGAAACCGGGAGAGCGTCTTCCTCAAAACTCTGGAAAACGGTTTAAGGGTTGCGGGAACTGGGTGAGTGTCAATCAAGAGAATGCAACTTAAACCAGTAGGCGAAGCTGTGCCGCCCTTACTGGCCTCCTCCACCCTCCCTGATGTGGTGGGGAGCCAGCTGTGCTCCCGCTGTGGGTGCCCAGCCCTGTTCTGGAGGGAGCAGTCACCCCCATGTGCATTCTGGGGTGCCTGTACGTCAGTGCCAATCTATCGGGTGGAAGCCTGAAAGGCGGAAGCTGTTTGAAGAGAGCTGAAGCAGTGTAGAGAAGGGTTATGTCAAAGCGGACTTGCATTAAGTCACTCGAGAGAGCACCTGGGAGGGGAGGAATTCTATTTCACTGGAGCAGAGACTCACTCAAGTTCCCATCAGCACGGAAATCCCTAAGACTAATAGCAAACACAAGCTCAGGACAGGAAGCCAGCGCCAAGCAGGCTCTAAATGATGGGGAGGGCCCTGCCCTCCATGTCCACCTCAGGTGACCTGCTCTGTAGCAGAGCTAAGCTCTGAAGGAGAGCACCAGCCAACAGAGAGCCCATTTGCAAAGACTGTGAAAGGTCCTTTTTGCATCTGTTTTTGTTAGATCCTGGCACTCAAGGAAATCTCTCATCACAACAAAACTTAACAAGACAAAAAAAAAAGCAAAAACAAAAAAACCGATAAAAATCCAGAAACCATCAATGAAAAGAACCAGACATTGGACACAGCAGACAAAGACTTTAAAAAATGATCTCAGTATGTTCAAGGAAATAAAACCACAGAGAAAGAACTCAAAGATCTGAACAATACGAAAATCTCAATAAACCGAAAATTTAAAAAGGAACTAAACAGAAATAATGGAGTTGAAAGACCACAATAACTGAAATGAAAAATCCCCTAGGAGGTTTCAACAGGAGGTTGGAGGTGGCAGAAGAAAGAATCATCACTGAAGTTGAAGACAAGACAATGGAAATGATTTAGGCGGAGGAATGGAAAGGAAAAAGAACAAAAGTGAACAGAGCCAGACAGGCCTGCAGGACCCCACTGAATATAACCAACACATGCATTACGGGAATCCCAGAGAGAGAAGAAAGAGGGAAGGGGGCAGAAGGAAGATTCAAAGAAATAACAGCAGAAAACTTCCCCAATTAAATGAAAGACACAAATATGCACATTTGAGAAACCCAATGAACCCCAAACAAGATAAACTTTAAGAGAACCACAGTCAGACACCCAGGAGTCAAACCGTTGAGTGCGAGGGACAAGGAGAGAGTTCTGAAGGCTGCAAGAGACAAAGCAACGTGTTATGTACAAGAGAGCCTCAAGACTACGTGCCCATTTCTCATCAGAAACCACGGAGACAAGAAGACAGCGGGATGAAATATTTAAAGTGCTGGAAGAAAATCATCACCAACCAAGAATTTTATAACTGGTGAGAATTTCTTTTAAAAATGAAGGAGAGATTAAGACATTTCCAGATGAACAAAAACTCGGGGAGTTTATCACCACTAGACCTGCCCTACAAGGAAAGCTAAAGGGAGCACTTCAGACTGAAAGGAAAGGATCAAAGTGGCAAAGGACATAGAGTCACCTGGTAAAGGTAACCATACGACAGATATAAACGCCAGTACCACTGCATTATAGTTTTGGTATGTAACACCACTTTTCTTCTTAAAGATTCTAAAATGCAAATGCATAGAAAGTAAAGACAACTTTACGACTGTGCAGATGCAATGAACAAGATATAACCTGGAACAAGTGTAACAGAAAGCTGGGGGAATGGAGGCGAACAACAACAGTGTGTGTATATGCTACTGAAGTTAAGTCAGTCACAAATCAAATGGGATTGTTATAGATCTAGGAGGTTAAATTTAAACTCATGGTAACTGCAAAGAAAATAAATTCAGAAAGAAATGTGAGGGGACTCAAGATGGTACGGTATGAAAAAACAAAAGAAAGTAGGCATTAATGGAAGAATTGAGGGACAAAACGGTGTAAGACTCACAAAGACCAAATGGCAAAATAGGAGAAAAAAGTCGTGCATATCAGTAGTTACTTTAAATTAAATGGATAACCTCTTCAGTCAAAAGGCAAAGCATGACCCAACAATATGGTGTTTTATAAGAGACTCACCTTAAATTCAAAGACACTAATGGGTTGAAACTGAAAGGATGGAAAATATATATCATGCAAGCAGTAACCAGAGAGCTAGGGTGTGTCTAGCTAGGTCTGGTAATACCAGACAATATAGACTTGAAGGCAAACACTGTTATGAGGGACAAAGATGGTCACTATATACTGATAAAGGGGTCCATTCAACAAGAGGACATAATTATAAATACATATGCACCTAACAGTAAAGCCCCCAATATATACGAAGCAAATATTCACAGATTTGAAGGGAGAAACAGATGTTCCACATAAATAGCAGCAGACTTTGATGCAAGAAATACCTTGGGTTTGGTTTACTAAGAGGACTTTTTGCATCTATATTCATGAGATAGGAGCCTGTAATTTTCTTTTCTTCTGATATTGTTATCTGGCTTTGGTATAAGGGTGATGTTGGCCTCACAGAATGAATTAGGAAAGGTTCCCTCCCCTTCAAATTTTTGGAAGAGTTTGAACAGGAATGATTTTAATTTTTCTTGGAATATTTGGTAAAATTCAGCAAGCCAAGACGTCCTGGGCTTTTTCTTGTTGTTGTTGTGTTTCTGATTACCAATTCAATCCAACACATTAAAAGAGTTGTGCATCATGGCCAAGTGGAATTTATGCCAGGTATGCGTGGGTGGTTCTATATGAGAATCAACTAATGAAATATAACACACCAGCACAATGAAGGGAAAAAAACCAAACGATAATCTCAATAGATGAAGAAAAGGTATTTGACAAAATCCAACATCACTTCTTGATAAACACACTTAGAAAACTAGAACTAGAAGGAAATGAACTCAACATGATAAAAAGCATATATGAAAAACCCACAGTTAATATCATACTCAATGGTGACAGACTGAAAACTTTCCCCCTAAGATCAGGAACAAGACAAAGATGCCCACTGTCACCACTGTTATTCAAAATTGTGCTAGAAGGTCTAGCCAGAACAATTAGGCAAGGAAAAGAAATAAAAGGCATCCAAATTTGAAAGGAAGAAGTAAAACTTTCCCTATTTGCAGATGACATGAGCCTGTACACAGAAAATCCTGAAAAACCCAAAGTAAACAACTAGGGCTCATAAATGCATTTAGCAAAGTGGCGGGATGCAAGATCAACATGCAAAAACACTAGTAATGAACAATCTGAAAAGGAAACAAAAAATAATTTCATTTACAATAGCAAGTAAAATAATTGAATATATAGGAGTAAATTTAACCAAGGATATACACAGAAAACAAAGAAGACCTAAATAAATGGAAGGACACGATGTATTCATGGACTGGAGATCTAAATATTGTTAAGATGTCAGTTCTACCAAAAGCAATTTACAGACTCAATGCAATCCCAATAAAAAGTACAACACCCTTCTTTGCAGAAACATAAAAAGCAATCATAAAATTTATAAGGAAGGGTAAGGGACCCCAAATAGCCAAATCCATCCTGAAAAGGAAGAACAAACCTGGAAGATTCACACTTCTTCATCTCAAAAACTTAACTACAAAGCCACAGAAATCAAAACAGCATGGTACTGGAAAAGGAGAGCTATATAGACCAATGGAATCTAACTGAGAGTTCAAAGATGAACCCTCACATTTATGGCCAAGTAATATTTGACACGGGCACCAAGTCTGCTCATAAGGAAAGAAAGTTCTCTTCAACAAATGGTGCTGGGAGAACTAGATGTCCACATCCAAAAGAATGAGGATGGACTCTACCTCCACACCATATATAAAAACTAACTCAAAATGGATCAAAGACTTAAATATTTATAAATGTGCTAGAAGAGAATATAGGGAAGCAACTTCAGGAACTTGTGTTAGGCAATGGTTTCTTAGACTTTATGCCACTAGCATGAGCAACAAAAGGAAAAACAGACAAATAGGAACTCATCAAAATTTAAAACTTTTTTGCCTCAAAGGACCTGATCACGGAAGTAATACAACAATCTACACATTGGGAGAAAATAGTTGGAAACCACATATCTGATAAAGGACTAATATCCAGAATATATAAAGAAATTCAACTTAACAAAAAGACAAACAACCCTATTAAAAAATGGGCAGAAGACTTGCACAGACATACCTCCAAAGAAGATATACAAATGGCCAAAAAGCACATGAAAAGATACTCAACATTATTAGCCATTAGGGAAATGCAAATTGGAATCATAATAGGATAAAATTTCACAACCACTAGAACGGCTATTATTAAAAAATGGAAACAACTGTTGGAGAGGATGCAGAGAAATAGGAACATTTGTTCATTGTTGTTGGGAATGTAAAGTAGTACAGCCACCTTGGAAGACAGTTCAGCAGTTCTTCAGAAAGTTAAGTATAGAATTACCTTATGCCCCAGCAATATTTTGGGTATAAACGCCCAAAAATTGAAAGAAGGGACTCAAACAGATATTTGTACACCGATATTCACAGTGGCATTATTCACAATTGTCAAAATGTGTCTCACGTGTCCATCAGCTGATGGATATGATATAGCCACATGATATTATTTAGTTGTAAAAATGGAATGAAATTCTGATACATGCAACAACATGGATGACTCCTGAAGATGTCATGTTAAGTGAAATAAAGCAGACACAAAAGGACAATTACTATATGATCTCACTGATAGGCAATTATTAGGATAAGAAAATTCAAGTCAGAAACCAGGGTAGGGTAGGGAATGGGGGAGTTAATGCCTAAGTGGCACAAAGTTTCTGGTTGAGGAGATGGAAAAGTTTTGGAAATGGATGGTGGTGGTGATAGTGCAATATTGTGAATGCAATTAACAGCACTGAATTATATATATCAGTGTGGTTAAGGGGGTAGTATATTAGGTTGTAAACATGCTGGAATAAAAATTATAACAAAAATATAGGACTTGAGAGGTGGGGCAAGATGGCAGAGTGGTGAGGTGCAGAAATTCGTCTCTCCCCTGGAACAGCTGGCAACTACCTAAGAACTATATGAAACAGTGTTTTCAGGGTGTCCAGTAACCAGTCACACATCAGACGCAAGTTTGGAATTGGAGGAAAAGCCGAGATCGCAGCGAACATTGTAAGTTCCCTGGACCAGGGGTCTGGCGCCCCTCCCCACCCAGATCTCACAGACTGTCTTGCTGCTGACTCCCTGAAAAGGGGGGGGGGACAAAATTCACTTGATTTCAGACTACATAGTTCAGACTTATCGGTGAGGTTTAAATGGTTATTTTGCAAGAATATATTTTAAGTGTGACTTTTATAATGGTCAAGTAGAAGTACTCAGTGATAATTTAGAATTTGAAATGCACATATTGTTTTCCTTTATAGGTCCCTCTCCTTTATTAAACTCTGAGTTCTACAAGGATGGGA
>PVKY010000125.1:0-74227 GCA_004027775.1 Bradypus variegatus
TTTAACGCCCACTCTCCATGCCTCCGCTTTCCACACCCACTTCCTGGACCAACCAATGGTCTAAGGGCAGAATATTCTCCCATATCCAATTAAAAACGGCTCTAAACTTGATGCGCGACTTTCCGCCCCAGAGCAACCTAGCTCCTCCTCCCGACCAATAGGTTTCGCAGGAGGAGGTGAGTACGTCCAATCAGCATGACATAAGACGCTTGATTGACGTGCAGGTCCTCGCGCTGGCGTGTTGTGCCCTGAAGCGGGAGGAGGAGGCAGAGCGGAGGAGAAAACCTGAGCCAATCCTAGCAGCTTGCGTGGGAGGCCAATCGAATGCCGCGCCTCAGAGCGACTGCCCAATCCGTGAGAGGGGGCCGGCCGCATCTGTCCAGAGCCAATAGAGCGCGTCTAATTGGCGAGAGCGACGTGCGGCAGAATCAATGATAGGCCTATATTCGGGGCTCGGGGGCGGGCCGGCGCCACAGACGAGAAGAGAGGAGGGGAGGTCTCCGCTGCCGCCGCCATCTTGGACCGGACCCGGTCAGCTTCCGCGGAGCCATCGGCAGACGCCGCGGCCTCCCTTGAGTCCTGACCCCGTCGTCAGACAACCCCGGGCCCACTCCCCCATCCCACTTCCGCTTCGCGCCGCTATCGCGATAGCCCCCGGGCCCGGGGCGCGAGAAAAGGGCGGCGGGCGCTCGCCTCCCCCGCCTGTCGCGATACGCTTCTCAGCGGCGGCGCCAGCTCCTGTGGTGAGAGCGTCAGGCTCGACTGGGCCCGACCCCTTCCCCTCCTTTCCCCCGGCACCGTCGGCCGCCTCCCCTCGGCCTCCTGCCCCTGTGATGGCGCCGCTGTCGCGACACGGCCTATTCCCGCCCCTGCAGCGCGGGCTCCCGGCTGGAGGCGGCCGCCGGGGCCTCAATGCCGCCGTCCCGCAGTGCGCGGGCACCGGCGTCCTCCCTCTCCCCCACGCCGCTCCGGGGGCGCTGCCTGCGGCCCGGGTCCCCGCCGCCGTCCCGCGTGGCGTCCGGGTCTGGCCCCGGTCGGGGTGCGAGGGAGTGACCCTCCGAATGCGAGCGGCCCGCCCCCCCTCCCAGCCGGCCTCGGTTCCTGGCTGCCGGGCTCGGGTGCCCCCTCGGCTGCAGTTTCCCTGCCGGGGGTCATCGTCGGGTCCCCCAGTATGGGGCTGCCTGCTCTCCAGGACAAGGACCCTGTTGGGGCGAGGGCCCCCTTCTCTCTCTGCACCCCTCCCACTTGGATGTCATCTCTTCTCTTTGGAGTATAAGCTCTCTTGGATCTGAGCTTCGGGCTTCTCCTTGGCGTCTGTGGGGGACCCTTATTGGAGACCTGGGTGAGGACCCTTTGGATTGAAGAAGCCAGCTTCATTTATTTGGAGTCTAACCTGGAGTTACTTCCGCCAGGACCAAAGTTTCTATCTCCTTAGTTTGTAGCTCGTCCCTAAAATCCCATGGATCCAGAGCTTCTGCCTTCCACTGCACGATGCCTTTCCTTTGGGAGAAAGGAAAGTCCCGGGATTCAGGACTGTTTCCAGTGCTACCCTCTCCAGCCATCAGCTTACCTCTTTGGGCTTGTGTCTCCCTTGGCTTTGTGGATGTGAACTCCCCTGGATTTACCCTATCTGCCTCTCTCCTGATGTCATCTCCACTTGGGGATTGGTGTCGTGGGGCTGTTGAACACCCCTGGGCTGCAGATACCTGGTTCTGTTTGGGTGAGACCTCCCAAGCTCTCACTTTCTCCATGTTCTTGATCTCCCGTGTGGGCAGTGCAAGCACTCTGTTTTCTCAGTGGTTCCTGCTGCTCATTTCAGGGGCTGTCACCTCCCCCAGACAAATGCTCCTGCCCTGTTGGTACTGTGTTTTGACACCTGCACCCCCCTTCCCTGTGTCAGCTGTTGCCTTCTCTGAGTGTGAGACTTCTACTCCCATTCACATCAGTTCCTTCTTTGGGGTGTCATCTCTCCAGGGGCCAAGGGTCTCACATCACCCTCAGTATTGTTTCCGGTCCCTCACTGCATGTGTAAGCCTAGCACCAAGGAGCCCTCATGTTAGCAGGACCAAGGCTCACACCTACTCAGCCCCACCCTGCTGGTAGCCCGTAGGGTGGTATAAGGTTTCTGACAACTGAGGTGTGGGCTTTTCCATTCCCCAGGATAAGGAACCTTTTTTGGCATTGCCTTCCCCAGGGATAAGGATCCTGCCTTTTAGTATTGGTATCAACCCCTCCTGGATTTATGGTGTCTGTACCTCACTGTAAGTGTCCCCACTGTGGGGCTGCATACCCTTCTCAGGCTCCTGTCCCCATGCTTGTCCACTGTGTGGGTCTAAGGCTTCTGCCCAATCCTGAGGTGAAAGTTCCTTGCTGTAGGGGTGTGAGGTGCCTGAGTCTCCTGGGGGAGACCCCAAGTAGTCACCTGCCCTGAGACTAGGAACTCCTTTGGTATAACTTTCCCACTCCCTCACCTGTGGCATTTCAGTGGGGAAATGGGTGCCTCTGCCCTGGAATCTAACACATCCACCTGCCAGCGAGTCAGAGCCTCTGTGGCAGCATCACCAGCATCCAGGGTTAAGGACCATCTTCTGACCTCACTTCTAGCAGGCCAAAGCTTCTGCCCTGTGCAGTGGGCAGCTCCCCTAGACCGAAGACTCCTCATCCTGCAGCACGAGGCCACGCCAGGGCCAGGGTCTGCTTGGTCTAGTACCCCAGGGCCTGGCCTTCCCTCCACCCTTTTACCTACCAGCCCTCTGTGTGACTCTGTCAGCTCCAGTGAGGTGAAGTTTGAGAGGCCCTTTATTACAGGTGCTATTGGTTTCTGTGGGTCTGTTGCCAAGTTCACTGCATTTCCCCCAGTAGAGGCTCCTTACTTGCAGGGACGTGCCTTGCTCTTGGACAGAGGATTCCTCTGGGTTAAATCTCTTGGACCTGTGTTCCCAGATTCCTCAGTGTCTGTTTTCCCTTGGAGGATCTTGGGAGATCCTTCCCCAGAGTGGTGGCTCACAGCCCTCACAGCCTGGGGCTCTCCTTTGCCCTCTCTCCGGTCCTCTGCTGTGGGGAAGGGTGTTGCCTCCACTCAGGCTAAGACCCCAGCCACCCTTGGATCCAGGGGGATGTGAGTGCGCTGGGACTGCGGTGCCTTCCCCTCCTCTGAGCAGGAGCTGCCTCCCCCCACTCCTTTGGAATTACTCACTCTGGGCCTAAGCTTTTCCCAACTTTGATGTCAGACTTTCCTGTCTAAAATATCACCTCTTTGGGCTACGCTTTTGTTCCTTAGGCCGCTCGCTTCTGACTCCTTCAGGATTTCCCTTTTGCTGCCACAGTATGGTCCCCTCTCTGGGGGGGTATTAACTGCCCCCTGGACTAGGTTTCCTGACCCCTTCAATATGAAGATTTGGAGAGGACATCACCTCCCTAAAGAGAGGTGCTGCTTGTTCAGGGCTGTCGACTGAGGCACAGTGGACTCCTGGGCAGAGGGAGGGGTATAAGTTCTCATTTAATGTTCTTGTTCTCCCCATGCAGTAAGAGACTTTTCTGTGGTGGGCATGTTGGGACCACACTCACCTGTGGTTAAGATGTGCGCACACCTCAGTATTGCTGTCCAAGCCCTCTGGGTCAGAGTTGCTTGCCCTCAGTGTGGGTCTGCTCTGTGTGACTCCTGAGCCCTTTTGTGTGGCGGCACTGCCTTCTTAGAGCTAGGAGTTCACTCAGCTCAGTACTGGATCCAGTATGTGGCCTGTGTGCTGACCTCAGGCCCTTGACAAAGAGATTTAAGCTCCCTTCAGTCAAAGGTACCACTTCTACCCAGGATGGGCCCTGTGGGGAGGGGAACAGCCTCCCTGGGGTTTGGATACCTTGCCCATCCTTTATGGGCCTTTTGTTCTAAAGCCTGCTGTCTAGTATACTGTACCATAGCATAGCTGCTAGCCACATGTAGCAATTTAAATTTTAACTAATTCAAAGTTCATTTCCTTGGTTGCACTTGCCACAGTTCAGGTGTTCAGTAGCCACATGTGTCCAGCTGTTTTGGTCAGCGCAGATCTAGAAAATTTCCATTCTTGCTGCAAGGTCTGTTGGGCCAGGACTGTTTGAGATGGTGCTGCCCCTGTTGGGGAGGAGCTCTCTTGGCATAACTTCCTTCTGGGTTAAGGCTCCTAGCCTTGGTGTAGGGATGTGCCTTTGTAATTAAGGGTTCCCTGGGCATCCCCTCCCTCTGGACGGAAGGGACCTGTGCTTTCCAGTGGGTAGCCTTGGCTGGTACTAAGGAGGCGGCCTAGCATGACCCTCCTTCCCAAGGCTTCCTTGGCTAATGCTCTCAGCTCCCCCTTTGGTGTCAGCCCCCTCTCGGTTGCATGTAACTTTGTTAGGGTGGAGCATCCCCACTCTCAGTATTGGGCACTTGCCATGGCAGTTTATGTTTCCCCGAGTCTGAATTACTGTCCACTTGATATGGAATCCTTTGTGTGTGCAGATCAGCACCCACAAGGCTAAGGTGCCCTTCCACCCTCTTATCTTTGTAACTTACATCTTCTCCTGGCCCTCCTTTGGATGCTGCCTCCTGTCCCCAAATCTCTAGCCCTTCTTGCTATCGGCCTCCTTGTATTAGGGGTGTTATCTCCTTTTGGTGTAAGAGTCCTGCCCTGGAATAACTTTCTTAGAGGTCGACAACTCTCTTTTATGTGGTATCCAGCCCTCTCTGTATGGGTGGGTTTAGCTCTTCATAGTTTTGGGCATCTCTTGTTCCTCTCTTCTTCCTGTTTGCCTCTCTCCCCCACAGCACATCCACAATGCATGGTGTCAGGCCCTTCTGTGGAGTGTAAATCCTTTTTTGTCTCGCGACTTGTTTGAGGGAGTAAACTTTCCCGATGCTAAGATTCTAGGTACCTTTGTACCTGAGCCCTCTTTGTAGGAAGTGTGATCTTCAAATTTAAGGCCTTCATCTCTAGCAGTCAGCTGTGTGCTGTATGACTTTCTCTTGCTCTAAAACACCTTTTGAGTGTCATTTATGGGAAAAAGTTACTGCATACTCTAGGAATTTTCTACTTCCTAAGTCAGAGACACACAAAAGGTGTATGTCTTTCCCTATTTGGGCAAACTCCCGAAATCTGTGGGCTGGACCCTGTGCTGGGTTAATCATGGGAACAGAAGGAGAACTGCACCTGGTCTCTGCCCCAGAGAGTAAATGCTTCCTCCCTTTACCTTCCCACCCACCTGCCATCCCCCACCAAGTCCCCATCACTGGGCCTGGCCTGGCCAGGGAATAAATGTTTGTTCCAATCTCTCCTAGCAGCGTCCGTCTCCAGGAGAGTATGAAGAGAGTGCGTCTGTAGGGCAGGGAAGATGGCGGACAAGCGCAAACTCCAAGGTACTGGCCTGCCCATTCTGTACTAATCCACATGCTCTCTTCTCCCAGCACCTCTTGGGTGTCTGCTGCCTTGACCAAATTCTAACAGCCTTTTTCTCTCCCTGGCCAGGTGAGATTGATCGCTGCCTCAAGAAGGTGTCCGAAGGCGTGGAGCAGTTTGAAGATATTTGGCAGAAGGTACAGAGCCTGGGACATTTAAAAATGCGGGTCTCCCGAGAGGAAAGTGCAGAAAGAGGTTCAGGATCTGTGGGTGTCAGCCAGGATCTGTGGGTGTCAGCCAGGAAGAGGGGGCTGCATGTCCAAGTGCTGAGGACCTAAGAGAAGCTGCTGTAAGGTGGAGGGGGGGAGGTGGTGTCCCGAAGTCCCTGGGCCATAGAGGAGGGGGTACCAGGGCAGCTGGCCTCACTCACCCCTGAATTCTCTCCACCCTCAGCTCCACAATGCAGCCAATGCGAACCAGAAAGAAAAGTATGAGGCTGACCTAAAGAAGGAGATTAAGAAGCTACAAGTGAGGGGGCTGGGGGCCTGGACTCCTGTGTCCTGGGGTGGAGGGAACTATGGGAGTGGACCACTGGGCCCTTGGAGAGAAGGGATCTGGGGCCTCCATTCCTGGTCCTGAGATGGTCTAACTTGCTTCCCTTTCCCATCTGCAGCGGCTGAGGGACCAGATCAAGACATGGGTGGCATCCAACGAGATCAAGGACAAGAGGCAGCTTATAGACAACCGCAAGCTCATTGAGACGGTAGGAACCCAGAACATGGGTCCCCCAGAGGTGGGGGGTAGCCCGATTCGAGGGCAGAGGTAGAGCAGCCAGGCTCTCAAGGTCCTTGAGAGGAGGGAGGTCTGCACTCGAGTGAAGGGAAGGGCCAATGGGCTCAGAGCCTGTGGTGTGGGGTCCCAAGCCTCAGGGGTGAGTGTCTCCCAGCCTTTAGTCAGCTCCTCGCCCACCTTCGGGATCCCCCTGCCAAGTGCTGTCTCCACAGCAAATGGAACGGTTCAAAGTTGTGGAACGAGAGACCAAAACCAAAGCTTATAGCAAGGAGGGCCTGGGCCTGGCCCAGAAGGTGGACCCTGCCCAGAAGGAGAAGGAAGAGGTTGGCCAGTGGCTCACGGTGAGTTGGGGCAGAGAAGAGGAGGTGAGCTCTGGGGGCCCTGACCCCCAGGCACATGAGGGGACTCGCCTCTCAGCTGACTTCCTTTCCTCCTCCCTCTCCCCTAGAATACCATCGACACCCTAAACATGCAGGTGGACCAGTTTGAGAGTGAAGTGGAGTCACTGTCAGTGCAGACACGCAAGAAGAAGGGTGACAAAGATGTGAGTGGGGGACCCGACGCCAAGAAGATAGAGGACGGGTTGGCGACCTGGAGAAGTCAGTTATCCAGGCCTGTGGGAGGAGGGGTTGGATTCCAAGGATGGCATTTGGGAACTAGGAGGCAGATGGGGCTCGCCTGGGGTGGAGGCAAGGAGGAGGTGAGACAATTCCTGGGGTCCAGGCTGGGTGTCCAGATAAGCAGTGAGGCCCTTAGAAGAAGAACAGTTTAGGGGGAAAGATGGTGAGTTCGACTTGGGTCACAGAATAAGTGTGAGAGGACACCCAGGGCATGGCTTCATGGTCCGTGGAGGATCCAGGTTTTCAGCAGAGGATGGGAGCTATGGATATGAAGAAACCAGTTCATTGGGCCCCAAAGGGGAGCAAGGTCTGGGACAAAGCTAGATGCTAGAGTTGCAGATTGCTAAAATCCAAGATTGTAGATTGTGAGTTCAAAGGGAGGCAAACTACATCTCCCTTATTGGCACTGGAAGTGTAGGGGTGCGAAAGCGGTCCTCAGGGAACCAGGAGACGTGCCAGAGTTAAGTGTTGAAGGTCAGGAGTGTGGGGACCATGGGCTTGAACAGGAGGTGATAGTTCTTGAAGAGAGAAAGGAGTTGTAATCAGGGCTCAGGTGTCTATCCTAAAGTGAGTTGGGGGCTGGGTCCTGAGTGGGGTCAGGTACCTCGAGAGCCTTGAGGCGAGCCTTCTGAATCGGGCTGCCTTGTGGGGGGCGGTGGGGCAGTCGCAATGATAGGGACGATTGTCCCGAGTGATTATAAACAGCAAGCCCCAAGCCATATCCTAGAAACCGATCATAGTGGCATACAGGTGGGGACCATGGTTGAGGACTTTGGGCCATCAGGTGAGTTGCAGATAGGTGCCAAGTTTCAGGGTGGCACAGGGATCTCTGGGTATTTTAGAGGTTTCCAGGGTTCCAAGGCAGACTCTGGGATTCTTGTGCCAGCCAGAAAGGGCCTGGGGTGGAGCCTCTGAGGGGTAGAGGGTGGGCATGCTAGAGGGGCTAGGAGGAAACCTCTGGGTCTCCTCCAGGGTTGGGAGCTGAGGACAGGTTCTGTGGGGCAGGCACCCTGCAGCCCCTGAGCCTGGCCCTGGGTTCGCCAGCAGAAGCAGGACCGGATTGAGGGCTTGAAGCGGCACATTGAGAAGCACCGCTACCACGTGCGCATGCTGGAGACCATCCTGCGCATGCTGGACAACGACTCCATCCTGGTGGACGCCATCCGCAAGATCAAGGACGACGTCGAGTACTACGTTGACTCCTCCCAGGACCCCGACTTTGAGGAGAACGAGTTCCTCTATGACGACCTGGACCTCGAGGACATTCGTGAGACCCTGGGGTTGCCTGTGGGGAGCACGGACCCCAGGGCCAGCGGGGGCCACCTGTGCTGGCTGAGCACACCTCTCCCCTTCCCCCACAGCACAGGCGCTGGTCGCCACCTCCCCTCCCAGCCACAGCCACATGGAGGACGAGATCTTCAACCAGTCAAGCAGCACGCCCACCTCGACCACATCCAGCTCCCCCATCCCACCCAGCCCGGCCAACTGCACCACGGTGAGGCTCCTGCATTCCAGGGGCTCTGGAGCCCGGGGAGCTGGAAGTCGGAGTCGGCTGCTTAGAAATGTCTGTTTCTAAGGGGACCAGAAATCAAGGAGGCTGAAGTAGTGGCTTGAGGATGGGGGTGGGCATGGGCAAAGAGGTCAGTTGAAGCAGTGAGGGGCCTGTCTAGCCGCTTGAGGAGCTGAGGCTCTGTGGTATGCAGAGAGCTGATGGGGGATCTAGCATTCCAGTCGGGTGTAGGGCCATGATGAGGGAGCTGGGAGGGGTCAGAGCATAAGGTGCCTGTGGGCAGGGATCCAAGAGTTGGGTCCCCTAAGGGGAGCAGGTTCCTGGATCCTTAAGAGACTGGGTGGGGGTGGCTGCTCTGAGGAGGCAGGACACTGGGAACCAGGATTTAGGTGGGTTCCGCATGGAGTTTAGGGTAATGGGGTTAGGTATGGGAACAGCTCTGAGACTGGAAGGTCATTCTAGGTCCAGGGCCCTGGGAGATGCAGGGGTGACATCTGTATATGTAGGTGATGTGGAGATCACACAGGTTTCTGACTCTGCATCGCCCACCTCAGGAAAACTCGGAAGATGATAAGAAGAGGGGACGATCAACAGACAGTGAAGTCAGCCAGGTGGGTTGGCACCTGGGATTGATGGGCATTGTACTTACCCAGTTGTTCCCTAAAGGCTTATTGAGGCCTGAGTGCTGGGCAGTGGTGCTGGGCATCGGGGCAGAGAGAGATGGGTGAGGAGTTCATCTCCCTGGAGGGGCGCCTTATGGGATTATTAAAGGCAGGGATGGGTGAACAACAAAGTGGTGGGTGTGCAACCGAGGAGGTCACCCACGGCTTCGGCCTGGCCTGGGTGGGGGGGTCAAGAAATTTGCTCAGAAGTGGCATTTGCCCGGGGCCTTAGGGGAGTACTTGAGTCTGTCCTGCCGGGAGAGGCAGCGACACACAGGAGGGCAAGGGCTGTGACACAAAGCTTGGGAGTGTGGAGAAACTTGAAGAATAGTTGTCAGGCCAAGGGGCTTGGAGTTGGTGGAGCAGCTCTGAAAGGAGCAGACAAGTCTGAGAAACAAGGGATTAAAAAATCCAGTAGGGTCTTCTTCCCTGAGACTCGTCAGGGCGTTTGCTGTGTCAGTCGCCAGTTTCCAAGAGGGAGAGACGGTATGTGGCATTTCTTAGCGTTTCCTCTTTCTACTAGCAAGTCCTGTTTTCCTCTGTTACCATCTTTTAGAACAGGAGCACAAGTTAGGAAATGGTGAGCTGAGAAAGCCATGTCATTATTCAGGCCCATAATGGGCCAGAAGCTCCTCTGTGGGCAAACGTGAGGGGTGGGCCTGGTGGAGACCCTGGAGCTGTGGGGATCTTGGCGAGGGGACTGGGTGGGCATCCTCAGCAGGAGCGGGGAGGGTGGAGAGGCTAGTGCAGGGCTGGCCCCAGAGGGAACCTTTCATGAGCCCTGGGTGTGGTGGGTGAGGTGCTGGCAGGTTCCTTAAGAGAATTCTAGGAGGCGGTGGGGAACGGCACCAGATTGTTGCTGAAATGGTGATGAAATGGAATAGGTTCATTTTGAAGTATTGGTGATTTGGGTCCCCACAAGTTGCTTTTTTAGGTGACGTTAGTATGTTTCTCAAATATTTTTCCGTCTAATCCTGGACATTTAGATTGTTCTAGCTAGTCTCTGACTGAGGATGTTTAAATCTTTGTTGTCGGACATTTGGCTTGTGGCCGTTAATTTCATGTTGATAGACATTTAGATATTTCCAGCTAATTGCTTATGATTGGACAGGTAGATAGTTTTCCCAATTGTTTTTTCTTACTTACAGCAGAGGTTGTATGTCAGATCCTTCTGGGACATGTGTGGGGAGATGGCCAGGAAGGACCTGGACATTAGGTTGGGCTAGAAATAAACTTGAGTGTTTCAAGGGTGAAGGTGGTGATCGAGGCTGTGAGGGTGAGGGGGCCGCTGGGGGCAGTGAGGCTGGAGAGGAGGCTAGAGGGCTGATGGAAGCTGAGCCTGGAGGAGACCTGGAGGGGCAGGGTGGGGCTGGGGGTCCTGCCAGCCTACCCAGGTCCTAATCCTCTTCTCTCCCATCCACAGTCTCCAGCCAAAAACGGCTCCAAGCCTGTCCACAGCAACCAGCATCCTCAGTCCCCAGCCGTGCCACCCAGCTACCCCTCCGGCCCCCCACCTGCTGCCTCTGCCCTGAGTACCACCCCTGGCAACAACGGGGCCCCTGCCCCAGCAGCACCTACAAGTGCTCTGGGTCCCAAGGCCAGTCCGGCTCCCAGCCACAACTCAGGCACCCCTGCCCCCTACGCCCAGGCTGTGGCCCCTCCAGCCCCCAGCGGGCCCAGCCCAGCCCAGCCCCGGCCTCCCAGTGTCCAATCCAGCGGGGGTGGAGGAGGCAGTGGAGGAGGTGGCAGCAGCAACAACAGCAGTGGAGGCGGAGGTGTTGGCAAACAGAACGGTGCCACCAGTGAGCAGGGGGGACTGGGCGTGGGGTGGGGGCTAGGGCATGATGGGCGCAGGGCAGGGAGGGGAGAGCTGGGGCTACAGCTGACAGCCCTCTTCATTCCCTCTTCCCCCCAGGTTACAGCTCCGTGGTGGCCGACAGCCCGGCAGAAGTGGCTCTCAGCAGCAGTGGGGGCAACACCACCAACAGCCAGGCTCTGGGCCCCCCACCTGGCCCCCACAACCCACCGCCCAGCGCCTCGTGAGTCTCAACCTGGCAGGGCTGGGGGAAGCCGGCCTTCCGGCACCGAGAGGCTCGCATTTGCTCGTCTGTTACTGGCCCAGCCCTTTGCTGGTGGGGCTGTGTGAGGAGCACTGCCTTCCTCCTTGGCTAGGCTTGTCCGCACCTCAGGAGCCAGCACACTCCTCCCTGCACCCCCTTTGGGTGCCCGTTGCAGTGCACCTCTGAGGTCCCCCTTTTCAAAGGAGCTCTTTTTTTTCCTCTCCTCTTTCCCTCCCAACTTCTGTTGAGTTGCCTCAAGGCCCATGTGACTTGTCTGGAGTGGTCAGTGTCTTCTTTTCAGAGGGAAATATTCCAGAGTCCTCCTTCCTCTTCCCAGCCCTCCCTCCAGATCTTATGTCAGCAGATTCCACTGGGTCTCTCTTTCCCAGAGGAATGCCAGGAGAGACCTCACTCTTCTGCCCTCCTGGCTGCCCCAGGGGAAGCGTCTCACTCCCATCCCGTCTGTCCCAAGTGTCTTGCTTTTGTGATGGGGCATTCACTCCCCACTCCCTCCTCCCTGGGCCCTTCCAAAAGGCCTGCCTGTTTCCAAATGAACATTCCAAAGAGGCATCCTCCCTTTTATTCTGTCTTCTGTAGGAGCATCCTAGGATTCCTTGTTCTCTACCTCCACAGCACTCCCTTACTGATGGGAAATAAGTTCAGAGATCGGGTTCTGCTTAGGCCACTGGGATATTACAAAGAGTGGCTTCCATCTTCATTTCCCACCCCCACTGCCTCCTCCAGGCTCCCTCTGTCTGCCCTTAGCCTGTCCCTCTCAGAACCAATCTTCTGTTAGATTCTCCTCCCTCTGTCCACTCAAACCTCCCTATGCATTCCCCCCCTCCTCCCAGGAACCCTCTTCTAAGCCCCCCACCCTTCTCTTTCCTCTCTACCAGGAAGGAACCCAGTGCAACAGCCCCAACAGGGGCTGGGGGCGTGGTCCCAGGCTCAGGGAACACTGCCGGGGGGCCCAGCCTTCTGGTGCCACTAGCTGTGAATCCTCCCAGCTCCCCGACGCCCAGCTTCAGTGAGGCCAAGGCAGCTGGCGCCCTGCTCAATGGACCTCCGCAGTTCAGCACCGCCCCGGAGATCAAGGTGAACCTCCAGATGCCCCCAGGGGCTCAGAGCCGGCCCTCTCCTCTCCCTGTGTCTGGGCCCTGCCCTCTTCCCTCCAGATGTTTCCTGTCCCCTTTTCTCCAAGTCTCTGAGACTAGACTGCCACCTCCACCTCCTGTGCTCTCTGGATCTCTGTCCCTCCTTGTACTTGCTCTTTCTCTGGGTCTTTCTGTACCCACCTGCAGCCTCATCTTGATCTTGGGGCTCTCATTCTCTATCTTACCCCCTTTCACCCTCACGCTGTCCGGGTTTCTTTCCCTTTCCTGGTTGCACTTGCTCACTTCTTTCTCCAGGTTCCTGTCTTCCTCTTCCTTCTCCCAGTTCCAGGTCTCTGTCCCACTTGTCACGAGACACGCTGATGGTCTGTTTCACCTGACCCATTACCTAGCCTGCTGCCCTTCTTTTCCCCTTGAGAAGCCATTTCAGTGGAGGTTTGCTCTGGGCGCGCTTTGTGTGGATGAATGCGGCCTAGTTCCTGCCCTTAGGGGGCTTGCCGACTGGTGTGGGAAAGAGGCCGTGACTGTGCAGGGTGCTGTGTTGTTCAGGGAGTGGGAAGAGGGTGCTGCCGACCGACTTCGGGGCATCTTACCTAACCTGGTGGATGCAGCCCCAGAAGGCTTTTCAGGGGAGGCAGTGTTTAATCTGAGATCTGGGCTAGGGCACGAAGGGCCCCAGTTGTAGGAAAGACTAACGGAGGAAAAAGTGTTCTCCCATCCTGGGATTCTGGAAGGCACTGAGGTCTGACTTGGCTACAAGGCTGGGCAGGAGTTCCACAGAGAAAGGACAAGTCAGGCTGGCTGAAGGGCCCACTGACGATGGTGGGGTGAAGCTGCAGAGGGCAGCAGGGCCATGTCACTGAGAGCCAGAAAGGCAGCCTCAGGAGCTGGGGCCAGTGTGTTTCAGCCCCAAGTCCCAGTGTTGCCCTTAGCTCTGATTTGGGGCACATTCTGTAACCTTTCTGTTCCTTGGTCTCCTCATCTGGAAAACAGGAATGATGTCAGTTATACCTACCACAAAGGATTCATGGGAAATGAAGTAATTCTCCTAAATCTCTTAGAATAGCTTCTGGCCCAGAATGAACATTTCAGTTTTAGAGGTTTTATGGATAGGAAACTCATGGGTGTGTGAATTTTTTGGGCGGGGTGGGGGTGGAGTGGGGGATCAGAAGCTTAGAGATCCACACAAGGGGCCCCTGAGTTTTTAAGAAAACAAAATTGAATTACTGGGGAGGGTCATGGTGGGCCTTGGGAAGATTTTGAGTTGAGAAAGAACAAATTCAGATGTTGTGGGAAAGGTCCCTGTGTGGCTGGTGGGGTCAGAAGGGAGGTTGGGTGGGGGCAGGGGCAGGTGATAGAAGGAAGGGATGGGCCTGAGAGAGACTTTGGAATTGGGGCAGGTAGGCCCTGGTGATAGAAGGTTGTGGGGAGGGGGGCAGAGGGCAGAGGTGAGGGTGACTGCCCCGTGCCAACGTGGGTGTGGAACCCCCTGAATTGCAAGGAAGAGGAACTTGCTCTAACCCACTCACCCAGGGAGGAGGAGGTTGTGGGCTTTGGGTGCTGGAGGTCCACCCTGCATATTTTACCAGTGGGGACACCAAATTCCAGAGAGGGGCAGGAGCCTGCTCAGCCACCACAAGCCCCTCAAGAGGCAGAGAGGTTAGGATCCAGACAGCCCCCTGCCTCCACATGGCACAGTTGGCAGTTGAGTGGTGTTCTTCCAGGCGTGTCAGTGTTCTTGGAGAACTGGGTGCCATTGCCATGTTGTATGACAAAAATGGTGATACACTTTACATGTTCTGCACTTTGACTTCTTTTCTCTGTGGTGTGTCATGAACTTCTGTTTTCAAAATAGCTGTGCAGTGTCCCTGGGTCCACACTTACCGGGCATTGCTCTACTGACGGATGCTTCCGTTCAGTCACTGTTTACCACTGTCACGGTGCTGCAGTGAACACTCTGTTACATGTCATGGTTGGTCCTAAAATGTGGGCAGTTACATACCCCCACCAGAGCAGGCAGGAGGGTTCGGGGCTGAGCTTGT
Organism: Bradypus variegatus; assembly: GCA_004027775.1. Classification (NCBI taxonomy): domain Eukaryota; kingdom Metazoa; phylum Chordata; class Mammalia; order Pilosa; family Bradypodidae; genus Bradypus; species Bradypus variegatus. Next base: position 14,147 of record PVKY010000125.1, read on the forward strand.
CCACCACACTGGGGCCTCAGGCTGGCACCTCTCCCTGCTCCAGGCCCCCGAGCCTCTGAGCTCCCTGAAGTCCATGGCAGAGCGGGCGGCCATCAGCTCTGGCATCGAGGGCCCTGCACCAACACTGCATCTGACCGAGCGAGGTGAGGGACCCAGGATGGTGGGGGAAAGAGGGGAGAGAGAGAGAGGAGGGGGCCTGGTGCCAGCCTCACCATCGAGGGCTCCGCTCCCCGCAGACATCCTCCTGAGCAGCACATCGGCACCCCCAGCCTCGGCCCAGCCACCCCTGCAGCTGTCAGAGGTGAACATCCCGCTGTCCCTGGGCGTGTGTCCACTGGGGCCTGTGGCCCTCACCAAGGAGCAGGTCTACCAGCAGGCCATGGAAGAGGCCGCGTGGCACCACATGCCCCACCCCTCTGATTCAGAGCGGATCCGGTGAGGGGCCATAGGGAAGTCCTGGGGGCCGGGACTCCTGAGTTGGCGGGAGGCAGCGGCAGCTGGGGATGTGATTCCCGGGCTCTGGGACTGTAGGTAATGTTTGCTGGTCCCATTGACACAAAGACCATGGACTGAACCCCATGGGGTCTGAGCACTGGATTTGGGGTTCTCCAAAGGATGGTAAGGACTGAGGCATTAAATGTTGGAGTGACTAGGTGCCCCCAGAATTCCCTTCGATAGATGAGAGGTGGGGTGCAGGGAGCAGAAGTCCTGGGGCTCCTTGGAGAGGCTGGAGTCTGATGAGTGGGTAGATTTCGACCACCCTCTCACTCAGAACTGGTGTTAGCAGCTGGCACCAACAGCTCCCTGTTATCCCACAGGCAGTACCTCCCCCGGAACCCCTGCCCGACGCCCCCCTACCACCACCAGATGCCACCCCCACACTCGGACACTGTGGAATTCTACCAGCGCCTGTCAACTGAGACGCTGTTCTTCATCTTCTACTATCTGGAGGTACAGCAGGGCCCCCGGGGCAGCCTCAGGCCCCCCGGCTTCGCCGCCACCGCCACCGTCCCCCATCGGGCTGGAGGGGTGAGGTGGGTGCCCCACTGCAGCCACCGGGACTGCACCCCTCTCCCTGTCCCCAGTCCTGGCCCCCTCCCCCAAACCCAATTTTTTCCTGTCCTCACTTGGAGCCCAGAGGTGTTAGCGCTGTTCAGGGGGGCCTCTGCAGGCAGGGCTAGGTCCCTCCACCCCCAGCCCCCACAGCAAATGGGCCCAGCCTCTCCTCATCTTGACCCATGGTAGGCAACTGGTCTAGGCCTCCCCTCCGCTTGGCTCGGTGGCACACTCTCAGGCCTCCTGAAGTCAAGCAGGCGCTGTCCAACCTCCTCGTGACCCCAGGGGTTTAGGAACCAACACCCTCTATCCGACCTGGGAAACTTTCTAAATTACTCCTCTCAGCACTCCTCACACGTTAGTCTGTCTACCTTGTCAAAACTTTTCTGAAAGCAATTTCCACCTCCCGTCTTCATTTTTCTTCTGGTCAGCATTGGTATGTTCGGTGCCCCCAGCCCCATCTCCAACTGGGTGGTCCAGCCCATCAGTCTGTGGTGGGGCCTGGTTCAGCCCTGATGCCCTGCCCCTGGCCCCTGTCAGTGTTGGGGCCCTGACCCCGCCTCCATCATTCAACCCCAGGGCACTAAGGCCCAGTACCTGGCAGCCAAAGCCCTAAAGAAGCAGTCGTGGCGATTCCACACCAAGTACATGATGTGGTTCCAGCGGCATGAGGAGCCCAAGACCATCACGGACGAGTTTGAACAGGTGAGGGGCCCCCCCGTGCCCTCCCAGTTGCAGTCCCACTGGAGTTGTCAGCTCCAGGTCCAGGCTTCGTGCTGTGAGGGCACCACACGAGAAGTCCCTCCTCCCTCCTGCTCCCTTCACCACCACCCCTCAGGGGACTCTTGGGCCCTCTGCCCCGCCTGGAACACTCTCCCTTCTTCACCTGATCATCAGTTCAGTCTTAGCCTAAATGTTACTGCCTCAGGGAAGCCCTCCCAGAGCCACCCAGCCTGTTGCCCCCACTGTGCTCCTCTCCTTTGGGTTTGTTGGACTTTCTCTTTGGCACAAGACTGCAGGCTGCTCCGGGTGGGGGCCAGAGTGGCCGGTCCCCCCTCCGTGTCCTGGCATCCGCACAGAGGGGCTCTGCAGCCAGTGAATGGGAGTTGTTTTCCAGTCGGCCGTCTTGTGCACTAACAGTCACTTGCTTTGAACCTCGTGTTTCTCTCAAAGTACTCTGCAGCCAGACCTGGGTTTGAATCCTGGTGTAGCTGGATGACTTTGAGCAAGTCCCTTGGACCTCCCTCTGTCTGTTTCCTCGTCTGTGAACATGGGGGTGACGGGATGGTGCTCACTCGGCTGCTGTCCTGAGGACTGACTGACTCAGCATTGAAGGACATAGTGGTGCCTGCTGCACAGCAGGTGTCATGGACGCATCATATTCCCAACTTACTTTAAGTTAGTGTGGTCCACAATATTTCATTTCCACCAAGGACTTCCCCACTACCAAGCCCTGTCATGGATCAAGACAGGTGTGGACTGAGACGAGCAGCTCCCAGCTTGGCTCACAAACATTTCACATTCATTCATTCATTCAGGACCCAGCCCCTTTCCCTTTGTGTCCTGTTTGACATAAACTGCCGACTTCTTGTCCCATCTAGTCTGGTCCAAGATAATCCTCCAAGTTTGTGTGTTTCAGCATATCCAATCATTCTGAAATCCCCATGCTGCCACTACCACCAGTAAAATGTCTGTCCCCAAAGAGTGCCTGGATTGAGACTCAGTGGAGCCTCCTTCCTTCTCCAGGACAGGATAATGACACCCCATGACCTCAAATTTGGGAAAGGTTAAATGTGAGGATTGGCCTGTGATAGGTGGTCAGAAGCTGTAGCCATGAATAAAAGCTGTAGGAAGCTTGTCTATCTCCCTGGCTTGCCTCCTCCCTCTGGATGGGCATGGAAAACTCTCAGACAGCGTTTACAGAGTGGAAGGACGTGGTGCCGTAAGGCAGTTGGCCTGGCACCTGGCGGGTCCACAGCCCGAGGACTGACTGCCCTCCTTGTCTGCTCACTGACCGCCTTCTCCCCGGCCAGGGCACCTACATCTACTTTGACTACGAGAAGTGGGGCCAGCGGAAGAAGGAAGGTTTCACCTTTGAATACCGCTACCTGGAGGACCGGGACCTCCAGTGACATCGGCCCCCCTCTGCCCACCCCTCCCCTCGCATGCTGATCCCCCTGCCCAGGTGAGGGCCCTGCCCTGGAAGACTGGGGGGGAGGCCCCAAGCCATGGGGCAGCCCTCTCCCCCAGGAAGCAGGGAGGGGGCTGGAGGTTTTCTCTTCCAGCCCCACCCTGGGGCCCCGGGGGGCGAGGGCTGCCCCCTCCTCCCCTCCCCAGTGAGGGACATTTTTTGGTAAACTATTTTCATTTTGGAAAATATTTATGAATAAATAGTTTTGTATGACGGCTGGCAGCAGTGGCCTCTCCTGTGCCCCCTCAGGAGCAGAGAGATGTCAGGGTCTTGTCCCAGCCAGAGTCAGTGAGAAAAGTGGGGGTCCTGGCGGGGGCGCCGGGCCAGCTGGGGGTGGAACTGGGAGTTGTACCGCCGCCGCCGTTCATCTGTCTCTTCCTCTTCTGGTTGATCTTTTTGGGTTGACCCACCTCGGACCCGGGCCAGCAGGGCCTCTGCCCGAGCCCTCTCAGATGCTTCCCGCTGAAGACGCTCAGCTCGAAGCTTGTCCAGGGATGGGGGTCTGGGGATAGAAGACTCAGGTCAGAGAGCAGGCACACTCTGGGAGGCCCCTCTTTCCCACCATGGCAAAGCCCTTTGCTCGCACGTGGCACGCTTGTGGTCTCTGCTCTCAAAGCCTGATTCTAGGCTCAGGAAACTGGCCTCAAGCCCCAGGCAAGTCCTGGACCATGTGCTCTTGAGTCTTTCTCATCAGGTGCCCCTCACCTAGTGCTAACTCCACAGCGTGACAGACACCTAGCAACGCCCCAGCCTTCTCTGGGCCTGTTTCCCCTTCTCAGGAGAGGAGGAGACTAGCCAGTGCACCCCTCCACACATGCCGTCTGGCATCTTGGGAACACAAACATGGGTTTCACCCAGTGGCTCTCAATCTTTGGTCTCAGGATCCCTTTACACTCTTAAAAATTAAAAAGTGCTTACATGGGTCTTATCTATTAACATTTGGTGGATTAGAAATGAAAACAAGCATATGTCCCATTAACCCTGGGAGCAATGACGTCTTCTTGCGTCACGCAGCCTCTGGAAACCTCCGTGGTACACTTGATGATGAGCGTAAGGAAAGGCAAACAGTATGAACTGTGAAGTAGGTCTGGTCTCAGACCCTCTAAAAGGGTCCCTGAGCCACCCTTTGAGAGCCACTGCTCTATGTAGCCAGCCCCTGACTGCTTTGTGCCCCCGCAACAGTCCCTTCCTGCCCAGACCATGGCCAGGCTCCCGGGCCTGGGGCTTTGGTTCTGCTCTGAGGCTGGATCCTCTTACTCCTTGGGCCACTGTTTCTCGGATCCCTCCTTCTCCTTCCTGTCGTAACCTCCATCGCTATTGCTATGGCGTCTCTTCTTCCCCAGATGCTTCTCCATCTCTCGCAGAGGATCCAGGCGGCTCTTAAGCTTCTCTTCTGGGCCTGGGCCAGGCGGAAGGCCCCCTCGCCGGGGGGGGCACTGGTACCAAGGGGGCTGAGTCTGGGCCTCTGCTGCACTCTGGCCCAGGTATGTTAGGATGCCCAGAGCTTTCTCTTGCTTCTCCTGGAGGAGCCAGAAAACAGGAAAAAGATGGGGCATAGCCTTTTCACAGTGTCTGAGGATGTCAGGTGTCTCCCCCTCAGGAAGCCCTGAATGTCACAGTGGGAGGGAGGATCATCCATTCAGCAAAATGTATTGAGGGCCTGGCATGAGCCACCTGTGCCAGGTGCTGGGGATGGACCAGTGAGCAAATCAGGCCCAGCTCCTGCTCTGCTGGGACAATGGCAGGTGACAGCTGGTGCAGTAACAAAAGCACAGAAAGGGGACTGAGAAGAAAAAGGGTGGAACTACTTCAGTGTTGAAAGGGAAGGCATCTTTAGGAAAAGACTGAAGGAAAAAACAGGACGCTAGTGAGCTACAGAGAGGAGTTATTGAGGCAGGGGAAGCAGCAAGTTTGATGGTGAGTGACAGCAGGTGAGACAAGATCTGACTGACATTTTTAAAAGGTCTTTGGCCACTGGCTATGTGCCGAATATGCTGTAAGGGCAACTGAGCCCTGCCAGGCTTGTGCAGTTCTCAGATGAGGGACACGGAGAAGGGGTGCAGGGGCAGGTGAGGAGTAGCTCGATTCCAGGTCCCAGTGTCCTATATGCAAAGCAGGATTGGGGGTGGGGGTTGACCATTCCCTACATGCAGGCTGCCCTGGGCAAGGCAGCACATTCCAAGCAGTGTCTCCAGCCCCCCTCACCAATGGAAAGCCAAAAAGACCCCACATATTTCCAGACACCCAGGATGTGGTGCTGCATCTTGAAAACCCTGGTCCTGAGGGCTCAATCTGAGAAAGAGGAAACTTGCGAAGGAGGGAAGGCAGACCCTTCAAACCCCCACCGTGGGAACTTGTGGGGATGGTAACAGGAGATAAGAGGGACCAGGTACTTGAAAATGAGTTACCACTTATACTTCTCGAATCCCTAAAGGGCTTTGACAGATGGAGATGTGAGCTCTGTACTAGCAGCTCCAGGATTGGGGCGGCTCCACCTCCAAATCCTGTGGGGGCCCAGGTGAGTGCTGTGTTTAGGTACTATTATAAGTTCTCTGGGTAGAACAGCTCATTAAATCCCCACTGTATGTCAGTACTTCTTAATCACACCCAAGGGCCAAAGCCCCCCACTGCCCCCAGCATCTGATGGCTTAAGGCCAGCTCACTTTCTCCTGTCGCTTTTCTTCCTCGTATTCTTTATTGCCTCTGGTTGCCCCTTTCCCTTCCTCCAGCAGCTCCCGAAACAGGTCCATGGGGCCAGAACTTGGGGCTCCTGCCCCTGCTGCTTCAAACTCAGGTAGTGCATTCTGATGCCTGGCTTTCTTCCGTAGGAATGCTGTGCGGGCCTGGGGAAATAGAAAGTTACAGCCAGGACATTCAGAACCTAGAGGTGACTGAAGGAGTTATGAGTCTAGTGTGGACCACAGAAAATCAAGTCCATTGCTGGGGGTTATGAGAAAGGAAGCATGGCACTGGAAGCCCAGAAGAGGCACCTCTCCCAGCCAGGGGTGGGGAGGGATGTGGCAATGCCTGGGTTTCCTAAATTGCCTTTCAAATAGTAAACCATGGAATTGATATCAAGGATGGTTGAGAGGGGATCCCTGGCCTAAGCTGTCTCAAGTGACACAATGAAAACAGCTATCCAGACAGCCAAACCGTGTATTAGAACAGGCAACCTGAATTCCAGGCGTGGCTCCAAATTACTATCCCCAGTCGAACCTGCAATTTCTACTGAATAATGAAAGATCCCAGACGACCACCTCCCAGCCAATGTTGAGGAATCAGATTAGCTAAAGAACTGCAAGTTAGGTGTAAACCAGAGATTGAGGCACTATAAAGAAGGCCTCTGGTATTGTACATGTGTGGTTGGGGGGCAGTGCAGGGAAAAGGCTGGCCAGAGGCGGTGGAACTGGCTTGTCTCTCACTCTGTTTCACTTCTCTGTTCAATGAAGTAACAGCGCCACTTTATGAACGGTGGTTACGAGGGATTTCGCAAGTCAAGCGCTCTGCACGGCGTGAGCATACCGTAGGTGCTCAAAAAATAGATTGTGCAGGCCAAGTACAAACTGATCCAGGTTATCTTGCACCACGAGCAAGGTTCACTGATTCATTCGGTGGATGTTTACTTAAGAGCCTGCTCTGTGCCAGGCACTAGTCCTGTCACTAGAGGCATCAGAGGGGGCAACCAAGACGAGGGTGAGGTCGAGGTAGGTTTCGTGGAGTTTTGCAGGGAAGCGCTTCGGGAGACAGGGTCACGGCCTGTCCCTTAATTACTTTAGATATATTGCGCCTGCGCGCCGCGCTTGCTTCCGGCTCCTGCCCAGGGGCGCCTGAACCTCACGCTCACTTCCGGTTTCTATCCCGAGTCGGGGGGTGCGGGTGGCGCCTGCGCGATCGACCCCCGGGGCCCCGCCCGGTCAGGCGCAGAGCATACCTCTTGCTGAGCGAGCAGCACTTTCCGCTCACGTTCTTTCTCCTCTTCCCGGGCCCGGGCCTCGTCACGCCGTACGCGGGCGACATTGTCCTTGTTGCGGACGTGCCAGCTCTTCTTGGGCAAGATATTCATGGCGCCGCAACAGTCCAGGGACTGTCAGGCCCGCCTTCTAGCACTTCCGATTGGCGAGACGATGCTCCCTCCCTGTTGTCCCTGGCTCGGCCACAGATTGGTCCTGGCCTAACTGGCACGCCCTGTCCAGGTCTGGAGCGAGAGGTGTTTGGCTGAGGCGGCCACCTCCCATCCCTTCGAGTTCCCGAAGTTACCCTCTTATCAGGTTCCAGAGTCAATCACGAGTGGCCCCGCCCTAACGTCGCAGGCTGCAGCTGCTGATTGGCTGGTAGGCCCGTCACCCACCCACATTTATCGCAGCAAGTTTGATTGATCTGTTCCCTGCCGAGGCCCTGCCCCCGCGTTTCAGGACGAGGTTTCAAAGTGCGCTCAGCAGCCTGCGGCTGTGTTTATTGATGCAAAAGAAAGGTTCGCTAGCGAGTCGGGGACTGGGCGGCGGGGCTCTATGGCCCTGGAAATCTTGGAATGCCAGAGCTGGAAGACTCTGGAACCTTCTCCCAAACTCCCACTTTACAGATGACGTGGTCGGGGTTTGCAGAGTGTGGCAGCGAGTCTGGGACTGGTCTGGGACCTGAAGGTGGGACTTCATCCCGAGCCGGGCTGGGTAGGAAAAAGAGCCTCGCTGGCCTTGCTAAGCGCCACAGCGCGCTGTGCCAGGAAGACCTTATTCTGCGCTTCCTGGGGTAAAGAGAGGGGGACATGAGCGAAACATTCCCTCCACCGCGTCCCTTTCCATATTCCCCAGGGAGCCTCGCCCAGGCGCCGGGACTGGCTCACCGTCTCTATGTGGCGCTTGAGCTCAGAGATGAGGTGTCCATAGGAGTTAGCCAGGGCCAGGGTATACGCCATCAGGATGCTAGAAGAGACACACCCAAAAAGCTCCTGGAATGGCTGCAACAACCAGCACCTTGGAAAACCAGGAGTCTGTGCCCCCAGACTGAAGGATTCCGGTCCCCCAGGCCCCTCCTTCTTCGGACCTATAAATCCGGGTCACCTCACCTGGAGATCAGCAGAAGGGGTACAGCAAAAGCCTGGGTCCCCAGGAAGAAAAGGAAGTTCTGGGCAGTATGAGGGAGGCTTTTAATAGACGTCGGGATCTGGGCCCAGATCGACGACTTCTGCTCCCGGAATGGGCCGCACAGCTTGGAAGGTGGGATCCTGAAGTGAGAGACAGGCTGGGCTCAGGGAGGGCCAGGAATCAGGATCCTGGAAGAGGGTGGAGGGATGGAGAGGCGCGCGCCGCTCACACTCACAGGAAGATGCTGTAAAGCACCGGAGCAGCGGAGATGGCCAGACCCAGGAGGAGGATCAGGGGGAAAAAGAAATTCACCGTGGAGGCACGGAAGGTGCGGGAGGCCGGAGAGCAGGTGGAGTAGAGGGTGAGCTGGTGAGGGAAGGTGGGGAAGGAGGAGATTGAAACACGAGAGTCTGGGCCCCCAGTTCCTCCTCTCCACGCCCCAGTAGTCCTGCCCCCCGCCGCCTCTTCCCCAGCCGGAACTCAGAAGTCCGGGACCCCGGTCCTGTCCCTGCCATGAGAGCCAGGAGTCCGGGCCCCCAGCATCCTCATCCCCCAGGACCCAGGAATCACGTCCCTCAGTCCCTTCCTCTCCCAGGACCCTGAGGTCCAGGCCTCCAATAACCCCCACCTGAGACCCAGGGTTTCCCCCACCCCGCACCTTCTTCAGATAGAAAAGCAGCAGGAACTTGACCGTGTTGAGCATGGGTAGCAGAGGGCAGAAGAAACTGCCCACCCAGACCACGGTCTGCGCGTAGACCAGCCCCAGCACCTCGTCCGGCACCTGGAACTCTTGGGTCCCCGCCAGACGACCCAGCGCCCCCGGACAGAGGCTAAAAATCAGCCTGAGAGAGGGGCGGGCCGAGTCAGAGGCGTGCGGGCTCGCCTCCACCGTCCGGCTCACCAGTCGGGAGGGAGCGGAGCTTCCAGGCCCTCCAGGGGTGAAGGAGGCGTGCCCAGAGGGCGAAGCCAGTGGAGTCGGGCGGAGGGGCGGGAAACGTACGGGGGCGGGGTCTGCAAGCCCAGGGCCGCGAAAAGGAGGCGTGCTCAGGGCCAGAGGCCAGGGGCGTGGTCGCGAGCGGGGGCGGAGCTCTCACTTTCTAGGAAACTGGATCAGCAGCATCCCTGCCAAGCCAGTCAGCAGATCAAAGATCAGGAGTTTGTACATCTCCTGCCCCAGCCGAGTCTCCCAACACTGACAAGGAAGACAACGGGTCAGAAAGACTTCAGGACCCAGGCACCCGGCGGCCCACACATCCGGGCCTCCAAATCGCCCGTCTATGAAACCCCACCTATACTTTCCCAGCGGGTCCTTAGTTTTCTCCAGCATCCACGTCCCTGTCCTTAGGGGGAGAGTACACCAGCCCCCTCCTCACCAGTCCCTCCTCTGTCTCAAACCAGGAGTCTAGACCCACGCAACTCTTTCTTCTTTCAGAAATCCAGGATTTGGAGCCCCAGTTCCGTCCCGCCCCAGTGTCTAGGAGACCCGCGCCCCTGTCCTTCTCACCGGAAGTTCCTTGTAATTGTAGCCACAGACTTTGCACTTCACGGCCTCGGCGTCGCCCCCGCAAGTGATCTTATCCCAGAGAGAGAAGAGCAGGACCACCAGCGAGGCAAGGCGGAGAAACACGGTCCTGGCAGCGGAAGGGAGGAAGGGAATTAGCACCGGCCAAGGGCCCCCACGCACCGGGACCCACTTGCTGAGAACATGCTCTCAATTCTCCTCATTCACGGATGAAGAAACTGAGGCTCCGTGACAGAGAATCTAGATCTCCCCGGACCCCACGTCCTTAGGATTTCCATGTCTTATCCCCCAAAACCAACGTCCCACAAGGCTGGAACCTGAGCAGGATGAAAACGATCTGGCGGCTCCGAGTGTAGCCCTCCAGAGGGGCAATGAGGTTAAACACGGGCGGCAGGAAGAAGTTGACCGCGAAGATGAAGATAGACGGAAGGTAATCCACCCCGAGTTTTATCAGGGGCATCTGCTGGACAAAGGGCTTCTCCTGGGAGGGAAGACGTACCAACAAAAGAGGGTCTGGGGTCCTGGAGAAGCCTGGCCAAGACCCCTGCTTAAGGTCTTCTCCCAGCCTCTTCTTCTTTCAGGACCTCGAACTCCAAGGCCCAAACCTGTCCCCGCCCAAACTCCTCCTCACTTAAGATCCCAGGAGTCCCAGATTTCGGGCCTCTGTACCCTTGGAAATGTTTCCTTCCCAAGATCTTCCGTACCTGCAGCTCCACCGTATACCTCGTAGCCCAGTACACTCCACAGAAGGCCGCCCCTAGGAGCGCGACCACCAGCAGGTTGAGCAGCAGCCGCAGCGACCACACCCAGGCTTGCTGGCCCAGGGTCCGCACCGCAGCCCGGCGCCGCACCACGGCCTCCTCCAGCTCCACCTGAGCCCAGGAGAGAGGTCCACTTCGGCTCCATCCCCCCAGGCTAGGCAGGTGGGCCGGAGTCCCGCCTCAGCTTGAACTCAGACTGCCCCGCCCCTCTAAGGACTCCCCACAGTCCTTGTTCCACTTCCTCCCAATTCAGAGCTCTTGGCCCCGCCCAGCACTCCGAGACTCGACCCATGACCACGCCCAGCGCGCCAAGACCCGCCCCTCCAGGTCACACCCAGCGCTCCAAGTCCCGCCCCTCCCTGGTTCCACAACACTCGAAGCCACGCCCCATGCACATACCCGCCCAGCCCTCCAAGCCCCGCCCCTTAGGCCCCGCCCACTGCTCTAAGTCCCGCCCCGCGGGCCTGCCCGGCCGGGAGGTTCCAATTCAGCGTTACAAGCCCCGCTCCATCCTAGCCATGACCACCCCGTTGAGCTGCCGCGCTTTAGCCCCGCCCCCGCCGGCCGCGGACTTTGCCCCACGCCCTGCACCCTTGGGTGGCCCTGCTGTGGCCCATCCCAGCCGTCCCGATTCCCGAGGCCCGCCCTCAGAAGCCAGCTCCACCGGCCTCTCTGCAGGCCCTGCCCTCGCCCTTCCGTCCCCGTCGAGGCGCCCCGAGGGCACCTGCAGCTCGTAAAGGATGAGGCGCTGGCGCAGCCGCACGTGCTCGTCCCCGCCGAGGCCGAAGTCCCAGGCCGAGAACACGCGGTGACTGTATCTGGTCAGAGTCCCCGACTCGGCCAACAGCGTCTGCTTCATCCCGGACACCGAGCTGAGGGAGGAGAGGCCCAGGAGGCGGGTGTGGCGGGACAGCCGTGCCGCCGCCCCTCTTAGGGGGCCAGGGGGGAAACTGAGCCCTAAGGCCCTCGCGTTTGGCGAGCTGCCACCTGGTGGAGAAAGAGTGAAAGAGGCGGAGACAAAGACCAGGAGAGTCGGAGGACAGGCACCCAAAAAGAGACAGACTCTGTGAGAAGGGGAAAAAGAGATCTGGAAAGATGGGAGCGAGGGAAAGAGCCAGGGACAGGGGAATGGAGAGGAGGGGCAGGGGAGGGAGGGGGACGGAGACTCAGGAAGGGGGGCAGAGACCCTCCCACATAGTAGATGCTCAATAAATGTTTGTTGAAGGAATGGCTGACCCCTATCTCTTTCCCCTAGCACTTCTCCCCACCAGTGTGTGGTCACCACACATGCTGGCTTAACATCTTCCCCACTAGGCTTAGCTTCAGGAGTCTTGTATCCCTGGCCTCTAGCATGTTAAACATTTGTTAATGGATTTCAACTCAAATGGAGAGAAAGGGACCACAGAACAAAACTCAGGACTCTTGGGGGGAGCACATTACCACCACCTTCGATCCAGTGTCACCCACTGACCGATGCAGGATGAGCAGGAGGCAGAGGAGGCCGATGGCAAAGACGGAGCACAGGTAGGTGAGGGCCAGGGTCTGGCGGGGCGGGTAGAATCCGTAGAAGAGAGGGGACCACTCCATGTAACCCTGGAGAGGGAAAGTGGCTCAAGGGTCCCTGTGGGGCTGGCAGTCTGGGGCAGGTGAAGCGGGGTTCAGGGACTCAGCAGGCAGAGGCTGGGGGTCCCAGGTGGACGGAGCCCCCCCAGGGACCCGGGTGCACACCTCCCCGGAGAGCAGGTTGAAGAGCTGGGTGGAGAAGGAGAGCAGGCCCTGGGGGTGGGGGTTGTAGAAGCCGCAGTGAGAGGAGTTGCCAGAGCCAGGGGGTCCCGGGGGGGGCCCTTCCAGCCAGGTGGGCAGGAGCGTCATGCAGGCATTGATCCCAGCGGCCAGCACGTTGAGAAGCAGCAGGAAGCGCAGCAGCAGGAAGTAGGACTCGGTGCCGGCGCCAAACTGGCCTGAAGGGGGCAGCAGAGAGGAGCCTCAGCGCGCTCCGGGGTTTGCCGCACGCGCGGCTCCTGCCCGGCTCCCCTAACCCCAGCGCACCCCCGATCCTCTTCAGCGTCCAGGCCCAGGGCAGCAGGGCATGCAGGCCTTCTCGCATCTTCTCCTTGGACCTCCGAAGCTGCCGGGCCCAGTGGGCCACCGTGGACCCTGAGACCTGGACCGCCTGGTCGCTGGTGTAGCTCTGCCTGTAAGGGAAACAGAATCAGAAACAGATGGTGCAGGGTCAGCACCCCCCAGCCTGGAGCCAGAGGCAACGGGGAAAGAGCCCAACAGTAGAACGGGAAAGTAAGTGTTGTAGTAGCTGGAATACTATACAGCAATAAAAGGAGTTAATATGTAAGAGAATAAACACTGGTTCCTCAGAAAGGTAAACACAGAACGACCACATGACCCGTCAGTTCCACTCCTAGGTGTATACCCAAAATAATCGAAAGCAGGGACTGGGACAGACACTTGCTCACCGATGCTCACAGCAGCCTTATTCACACTTGCCAAAAGGCGGAAGCAGCTCACGTGTCCATCAGATGAATGGATCAACAAAATGTAGTATATCCGCAAATGGGATATTATTCAGCCACAAAAGGAATGAAGTTCTGGCACATGCTACAATGTGGACAAACGCTGAAGACATCGTGTTGGTGAAATAAGCCAGACACCAAAGGACAAATATTGTAATGGTTCCACTAGTATGAAATATCTAGAATAAGTGAATTCATAGGGATGGAAAGCAGGGTCAGGGTGGGAGTTGGGAATGGGAGTTATTGCTTAATGGGGACCGAAAATGGGTGATGGAAAAGTTTTGGTAATAGTTGGTGGTGTCCGGTAGCACAACACAGCAAACGTAATGAATGCCACTGCACTCTATACATACAAATGGCTAAATGGGAAATGTAATGTTGTTGACATGTTACTGCAATAAATGAAAAGAGAGTAACAACACTGGAGGAAGCTGGGTGAAGGGTTCACAGGACTCTGTGTACTATTTTTGCATTCCCTGAGTCTGTAAGTATAATTTTTAAAAAAAAGAATAAATATGGCTTGATTCCATTGCCATAAAGTTCATGAGCAAGTACAATTAAAGCGTATTGTTCAGGGTTGCACTCACAGGTGGTAAAGCTATACCAAAAAGCAAGGAAGTGATAATTCCAAAAGTTAGGGAAAGGATTAGCTGCGTGGGGAGAAAAGGAGGAGGCTGGGGAGGGGCGTGTGGGGGCTTCTGGGGTGCTGCGATGTTTCATTTCTTGCCCTAAGTGGAGTTTACCTGGACATGTGCTTTATGAATACTCTTTAAATCTTTGTATCCACGTTTCATGCACTTTTCTGAAGGAAAATATATCACGATAAAGTAAAAAAAGGAAAAAAGAAACAGAAAAAGGAAGGGAAGGAAGGAGGGAAGAGTGGAGGGTGGAAGGAGACAGGAGGGATGGCTGGCTTCTTGAGCAGTCGTCTGGCTTACAGTTCTGCCTTTGCCCTCAGGAAATGATTAGCAATTTTTAAATAAGAATCCCAGCATTTTTCACCAGGCCTCACAAATTATGTAGAAGAAGAAAGGGGAAAAAAGCAAAAGAGAGAGCGGCAGGCTTTGAAGAGGAGGGGTGGCGGAGAGAGAGGGAGACATAAAGCAGAGAGGAGAAAATAAAAGCAGATTTCAAAGTCCCAAAACCCAGAGGCAACAGCCTCTTCAAGAACATCAACCAGTTGCATCCCCTCTTCCCATCATGTTGACACCCCTTTTCAACATGAACAAGCTAGGCCACTGCCTAGATATCCCCGAAAATTGGGAAAGTGATTAAACTAGAGGAAGAGGTAGCAACAGACAAATGGAATTTAACAAAGGATTATGAATACTGAATCTGTATGTAATTTTTTTTTTCTTAATTGCTAGGGTATTGGAGTAGCTAGAAGGAAAGAACTGAAATGGTAGCAATGAAATCCATAACATTCTTTGAAATTTGCTCTATAGCTCCTTGTTAAATTGTACTTTGAAAGTTGTCACCTCTTTGCTTATATATTTCACCAAAAAGAAACAACTGAAACTGTGGAAACTGCTTTGAAATTTGCTAACTACTTGTTAAAATGAACTTGGAAAGTTATCACTTCTATGTAAATGTTATAGTCCACAATTTAAAAAGAAAAGTAGATTTCAGATATGAAAAGAGAAATCGTGAGAAAGACAGTGACCCTGAGAGTGAAAGAAGTTCTCAGGGCTACAGAAAGGGACTCGCTTGGAGTCAGAGAAGTAGAAACCAAGATGGGGAGACGTGGATCTAAGAAAGGCAGCGCTGAGGACAGTCCGAGAGAGAGGCAGGGGCGGCCTGAGCGAGGAGACAGGCGCCTCTGGGCGCCGGGGTTCCGAAGCAGGAGGGGGACCCTCACCTGTGGGCCCGTTTGGCCTGCATGGGCCACGGCAGCTCCCGCAAAGGCCGAGTCTCCTGCAGCTCGTTCTGGGCAGCCTCTGCGAAGTCCTGGCTGCACCTTCCTCCTCTGTCCTCCTCCTCCGGCCGCCCCCAAGGCAGCACCCCAGGGCCTCGGTACCGAAGGGTTGCTGCGCTGGGGAGCTCATTCAGCACGGAGGACAGGGACAGGCCTGGGGCGGGAGGGCCTAGGGCTGGGAAGACCTGGGAGTGGGGCCCCCAGAGCCTCCTCCCTCGGACCGGGGTCCCTGGGCCGCCCAGCCCGTCCTCCCTCAGACCAGCAGTCTGGGACCCCAACCCCCCCTCCTGTCTCCTGCCCAAGACCCAGAAGTCTAGAACAGAACCCCAGCGTTCTACTTCCCCCAGACACAACAGTGCGGACCCCCCAACATTTTCCCCAAGCAGCCATAAGTGCGGACCCCCAGCCCCTCCTGCCCCAAGGCTGAGGCCAGCCCTCGTCTTCCTTCTCCTTCTCATTCAGGAGTTGGGGTCTCAGCCCCTAGCCCTCTTCTCCAAGACCCAGGTCTGCTCTCCAGAACCCCCTTCGCTCAGGACCCAGGCGTCCAGGCCTCCACTCCCCACCTCCCAGGACTTCCGACCTGCCTGGGGGTCTCTGCCCTGACGCTGGAGAGTTGTCCCACCTCCTCTGGCCTTCCAGGGTGCCGGCCACCCCCCAGAGGGGCCCCAGGCTTCGGGTCTTCCGTCCGGGATTTCTTCCATGGCCCCGGTCTCGACTGTTTCCGTCTCCAGCAGCGACCTGGGCGGGGTCTGACTCAGGTGAGGGCAGGACCTGGGGCAGGTCTGTTCCTGGCCGCCAGGTGGCCCGGAGGGAACTCGCACACCTCGCCCAGCTTCCCCAGCTCCCCTGGGAATTGCAGTCCACGATGGAGTCCGAGCAGGAGGGTGTGGGCCCTGTGAGCTGGGGCAGGTGGCACAGGACCCGCGGGGACCACCTACCACAGACACACACACATGCAGAGCGTCCTGCACAGCACTTTATTGGAACAGATTTAACACTGACCCTGCCTTAGGCCAAGGGGGTGACAAGAGGACAACAGGGGCTTGGGGCCCTGAGGTGCCTTGGACAGAAGCTGCAAGAAGATATATCCAAACCCTGACCATCAGATCCATTTCCCTTCGTGGCCTGGGAAGGCTATGTTCCCTCCCAGTGCTGAAATACTGATCAGATGAGCTAAAATCGGGCAAAAGAGGCAGGAAAGAGCCTCCCACCCCATGCTGCAGCTCCGAAGAAAACCACCACACCCCGGGGCAGGGGCTCCCTGAACACCTGGGAAGCTGGAGCAGATGGAACGGACCAGGCAATCCCTCGATTTCACAGGGCCCCCACGGAGAGCCGGGCTGCAGGGAGACCTCTGGAGCGGAGGCACTTCCCGATCAGCCGGCACTGGGCAGGGAATCCCCCAGGCACCAGGAACCCTCTCCGGGATCCTAGCCAAAGTAAGGGCTCTTTCTGGGAAAGGAGACAGCGGCCTGGTGCACAGAATTCCCAGGCAAAAGTGGGCAGCCAGCCTGCGAGGCAGAGGGTGTGCTGCAGCAGCTTACTCCTCCCAACGCTTCTCCGGGGTGAGGCTGGGGGTCTGGGGGGCCTGGGGGGCCACCTTCCGCCGGCCGGGGCTGTGCCCACCTAGAGCCAGCCCCAGCCCCAGGGCTGCCAGCGCCAGGACGTGGATGCAGAAGTAGACGGAGGCCCAGTAGCGGAGTGTGGTCTCCAGCGAGAGGAGCACGAAGCCCATGCACATGTAGTCATAGGCTCGCATCTTCAGGAACCAATGCACCCAGTCCCAGGCCTTCTGGCTCCCGGGGCTCAGCCGCCAGCGCAGGGCTGACTCCATTCGGCCCTCGGCCGCCAGGCATAGCGGGATGGTCAGGAAGCTCAGGTAGTAGCCGGGGTGGAGGCCATGCCAGTAGGCACTCAGCAGCATGGTCCAGGCGCTCCTGGGGGAGACCTGGGAATCAGGATGCAGGCCGGTGGGCCCAGCCCCTCCGCCCCCAGCCCCAGGGGTCCAGGCCCCCAGCCCCTCCGCCCTCAGACCCCAGAGTCCTCTTTTCCCCCAAGTTCCTGAAGACTGAGGAGGCTACAGGGCTCTGCCTCCATAGGGACCTGGGAGCCACCCTATTACCCCAACCTAAGCCTTCTCCTTTAAGGGTCTAAAGTTTGATGTTCCAAGGCCTTTCCCTTCAGGATCAAGAACAATTCTTTGCCCAGTGGTGCTGAGTGTGGCCCTGGTTTGGGATCAGCACCACCCAGAAATGGACATTCTTGGGCCCCAGGACAGCTCTGCTGCCTCAGACACTCTGGGGCAGGGCCCAGAAGACACCTGCTCTAACAGGTCCTCCAGGTGATCCTGGCGCCAGCTGAAGCAAGAGAACTGCAGCTGCCCGGAAGCCCCTGGCCTGCAGTCCCTCCTCATTCAGGGTTCAGCTTAGGCTGCTTCCGCGAGGGCCCGGAAGCCAGTGGTCTCTGCCTCTCTCAGGAACCCGGGGGTCTTCCGCCCCCCACCCTCTGCACAGCCCAGGCCACTTTCCTCCAAGAAGCCAGATTTCGGGGCCCCATCCCCTTTCCTCCAGCAGGACCCAGGAATCCTTCCTCCCTCAGCGACTCAGGAGCTTCCATGTCTTTCTTTCCAGGGACCCGGTGCCTGAGCACCTGCTTCTCCCTCCCTTAGGCACCCAGGAGTACAGTTCCGGATCCACAAAGACCCAGAAATCCCAGCCGTGGTCCCCTCTCCTAAGGGACCCAGAAATCCAACTCCCTAGCCCTTTAGACCCGCACGGTCAGGCCGAGCCGCTTCCATCCGGATCCCAGAAAGCGCGAGCTCCGCCTCCCGCCCCAAGCGGGTCCACCAGCAGGCTTCCCACCAGCCATGGCCCGAGGGCATCACCTCTTCCCTAGGGCCCAGGACGCTGGAGGTCAGGAGATAACCTAACCACAGTCAAGTGCTGGGGGGTCCCGGTAAATAGAAATGCCGGATTTTCCCTGTTGCCAAAAGGGAAAGAGACCTTCCTCCCTCCCTTTTCTTAGACCATTTCCTGGAGCACCTAACGTTTGGGAATCCTTCCTCTGTCCCTCGGATATATGTGCAAACCTTCGTAAGAGCTAAATACTCTGGCCAGCATTACAACCCAGGGATGCTTTCCTTAAGGCCTGGGACAATCTCTGAAATGTAATCATCCAGGATGAGGGAGCCCTTGGCCTGTCCTGGGAATTGAGGCCAGGTCCTGGGCTCCGAGCTGTAACCACCTGCTTGTCACTGAGGTGAGGGAAGCAGAGCTGCGAATTGGCACCAGGGGCAGCCCCAATGACTAGGGCTGCCTGGGGTGGATAAATGAACAACGCACAGCAAACAGCACTGTCAGATCCTCTGGTGAGGACAGATCCTCGCACCTGAGAATATGAACACAACAGCCTGTGTCGGCTTGGAGGAGAACAGGCAACATTTCTGTCTGTCTCAGTAACCTCATGCGCCGGTTCCCCGCCAAATGCACTGCAATCTGGTTTGATACTTAAACAGTAACAAGTGTTTTCTTTCTGTTTGACCTATCGTGGGGTGGACTCTCTGGCTTGGCAGAATTTAAAAAATGTTTCCCCAACAGGGAAAGAGGGTATGACACACAAAATGGCCCCCAGGCATCTCCAACTCAATTCCTGCTAAATGCAAATGTTAGTCCCACCCTTTCTTGGCTCCTCTGTACAGGGAACCTTCTCCACTTCCTGCTCCCCTGAACCCACTCCCATCTGGCTCCTGCCCACCCTCCCCTCACTCAAGCTCTTGGCGCCACCAGGCACAAAGACCCCTTCCTCCTTCTCGACACCTCTGGCTCAATGGGTTCTGGAAAGCAGCACTTTCCTAGTTTGCCACCTTGTTCGCTGGCTACTGCTTCTGTCTGCTTTGCTGGCTGCTCCTCCGCTCCCCTAGTCCACACCAGGGTTCCTCAGCCTTGGCATTGACATTCCGGATAGGTGGCTCTCTGCCTGGGCCTGTCCTGGGCGCTGCGGGGTGCCAGTAGCAGCCCCCAGGCTGTCACCTGCAGTCATTGCCCAGTGTGTGCTCATACCGCAGGTCGACAACTGCCCTAAATGTGATGGCCCTGGGCTTAACCCGGCCTGTCAGCCTGAGCTTTAAACGTCCTCCGTCTGTGGAGACCTCCTAAGGGTCCATCTGAAAGCCAACCTGTCCCAGAAGCGCCGCTGCCTGCCCAGGGACCCCAGCTGGAAACTGAAGAGTTGACTCAAGGCCAATTAACCCCAACTCTGGATTCCTCACCCTTGTCCCCCCGGCTCCCGAGGAAAGGCCACTGCCTGCCTGCGGGTCCTCACGGCCACCCCCGGGGCATGTGGAGCCCCCTTCCTACACCCCATGTCCAGTCTGTGCCACGTCCTCACTGTCCCTCTCGAATCCACCGCTCAGGGCTGCTGCCTCCTAATCCAGGCCACCCCCCCCCCACCGGGCCATCCCCAAAGCCCCAGCATTCGCCTCCCCTTGCGATCTCCTGCTGCCTTCCCCATTTCATCCTCCACACAAGGCCAGAGGGGCCCTTTGGAAGGTGAATGGGAGGGGACGCCAGGCACCAGCTGTGGACCTTCACTATCAGCTGCTTCCTCACGAGGGCGGGTCACAGAGCGGTGACCCCAGGCAGGGGACTCGACAAGGTGCCTAACCCTTCTGAACCTCAGTCTCCTTGTCTTTAAAATGGGGATGAGTGTTCCTAGATCCCAAGGCTGTACAGGTAAGGCTGTCGGCACAAAGTCTCTACTCAGGAAATTCCTAGTGAGTGAAAAGAACTGACAGCTGAGGACACCGACGGGTCATCTGTCCCCTGCTCGGCTCCCCAGTAACTGGCGGGACCAAGATTCCTGGACACCCGGCTGCTGATTTCAGAAGTTCAGGCTTCCCCGCACGTGGCTTGTCATGAGGCTGACTTTGCAGGAGAAGCAGCGCTGTGGCAGAGCCGTGCCCGGCTCCCAGGGTCCTCACCTCAGCACGTAGGCGTGGAAGGGCGCGCTCCTGTAGATGTACTGGGCCAGCCACCACTGCACCGTCATGTTCCAGTAGCGCATGCCGTCCCGCACGCGCACGCAGAAGTCAGTGCTGTAGCAGTCGATGTTGCGGATGGTCTCATAGTCGTACTCCAGCAAGGCCGCCTTCTCCGGACTGGGGGGTGGAGGGTGGGGGTGGGAGACATGCAGCTCAGCTGAGCCCCTCCCAATGCCTGCCTGTCCCAGCCCCGGCCACTCCGGAGGGCCTGGCCTCTGCTCTGCCTGCGGCTGTCAGACCTGCTACCACGAGGGTGGCCTGCTCATCAACAATGGGGTCCCCTGCTCTTGGCCGTGGGGCCTGCAACAGCCACAAGGAGCCCTGAAGGGGCCTTAACAACCTGACCCTGCGCTGATCTCGGATGCGAAGGACAGGCCACTGCTTAGCAACCATGCTTGGTGTGTTCAGAGAACCTCCAAGGATGGTCCTTTCTAGTTGCCCAGCACCGCGGTTGATAGGGAAGTCTCATCCCTAACACAAGGTGCCTCGCAGTTGCTAAGGAGATGCTGTGTGCCCCCACGACACCTCAGCAGTGTCTGTTGCTAGGGAAAGGGTGTTACTTAGCAACAAGGCCTGGCACATTGGAAAAGTTTCAGGAAAGGGCCCTTCCTGGCTATTGGTCCCTGTGGTGGGCTGAGAAGTGTCGTCACAGCCAACACCCCAGCAGCGGGGAAAATCCTTGGTTAAACTGAGCCCTGGGGGCGTCTGATGTGAGGAGGGGGCCATCCATCAGTGAGTCTAGAAAAGCCTCCGATTCCTGCTGCGTTTTCTGGGGGTGACCCTCTGGCACTTGCAGGTCAACCCACAGTGACCACACAGGGCAGTGAGTTCGTGGGGTGGGGGTAGGAACACTCCCACAGCAGCAGAATGGCAACTGATGATAGCGAGGGATGGCACGACCCAGCAAGGAGGAGGGGTGTGTAATTTACACTTCAGGGCTGCTACCCCAGCCCTGCCCGGAGAAGGCTGCCCACGGCTGCTGGGAGCACAGGGGCAGGCAGCTCACTCCTGGTTGCAGGGGTGCCCTGTCCCTAGCAAGGAAAGACCCCCATCATGACTAGCAGAGCAGCTTCTGAGCAGCCAAGGGGATGTTCAGGAGCTGCTGTTTTCTTCCCACCCAACGGGGTTCTGTTACTGTAGCAACGCAGAGCAAACCTGCTAGCAAGAGGGGAGGCCCACAGTGATGGAGAGCTGGTTCCTGAGCAAAGGAGGCAGTCTGGTCGCCAAGGAACCATCTCCCCAGAATCAAAGATGAGCATCGCTGCCAAACGGTGGCAGCCTGAGCAACCTGGAAGGGTCCAACTACTGGGGTGACACTTCCATGGCAAAAGGGGGCAACCTGTGGCTACTAAGACATCACCTTCCTTTTCCTGGCAACACAGAGCAGGTCACCACTCCCGGGTGACATGCCGCTGACAGGGGCGATGGTGGTGGTCAGTGGCCCGTGCTGCCCGGGGGGGACGCTCCACTAACCCGTGGTACACCTGCCCCCAGCTCCTGCTCGCCTGGCTGCTAGGGGCAGGGCCAGCCCTTGGTGCCCGGGCCTGGTGGGTCTTGGGACGCCTCCCTCCCGCCACCTGACCTGCTGGGGGTTGGGCATTGGAGGGTGGGGCCGCCCCCGGCCCGGGCTTTGGCGGCCACGGGGTAGGCCCCGAAGCCGGCGGCAATGCAGCCGCACTCGGCTGCAATCCAGGCCACGTAGAAGCGCATGCGGAAGGCGAAGAAGACCGGGATCATGTAGAAGAGGCGCACGGGCAGCGGGCGGGCGTAGAAGGCGTCCTCGCGCACGGCCTCCAGCGGGAAGAGGTGGGAGGACAGCAGGAAGAGCAGCCCGAAGAGCGGGGCTGGCCAGGCGCGGCGCAGCAGGGGCCGCAGGCTGGGCACGGCCCCCGGGAAGGGCTGCTCGAGCCAGTCCAGGTAGGTGCGGTAGCGGAAGAATGGGCCTGCGGGGAGGGGGCGCGCTCAGAGGCTGCCGCGGAGAGGGTGGGCGGGACCCCGAGGGCAGGGGGCAGAGGGGAGCCCAAGGTGCTCAGAGAAAGAGAGGGCCAAAGACGCCAAGGATGAGGGAGATGGAGACCCTGAGACAGACAGGGACAGCATCACGGAGAGACAGACAAACCCAGGGAGATATGGGTGACTAGGAAACAGCAGTGCACCTGAGCAAGGGGGGGGGGTCCAAGAGATGGGGGTGGCTGGGGCAGGATCCCTGGGGCCCTGCAGCCTGAGGGCGACTTTGGGTTTTATTATAAGCACGAGCAGT
This sequence comes from Bradypus variegatus, assembly GCA_004027775.1. Taxonomy (NCBI): domain Eukaryota; kingdom Metazoa; phylum Chordata; class Mammalia; order Pilosa; family Bradypodidae; genus Bradypus; species Bradypus variegatus. The sequence continues at coordinate 36,499 of PVKY010000125.1, forward strand.
CACCACCACTGTGATGAGACAACCCCCTGGCTGCTGAGTGCAGAGAGGCCACTGTGCAAAGGGGGGGTGCTCCCCAGGTAAGAGGTGATGGTGGCCTGGTCTGGGGAGGACAGAAGGGGCAGGTGTGAGAAAGCCTGTGTGTTCACAAAAGGCCACACACTGCAGGGCTCCATTTAATAGAGATGCCCAGAACGGGCAGATAGGTAGTGACAGAAAGGGGGTCAGAGGTTGCCAGGGGCTGGAAAGATGGGGACTGAGGTGACTGGGGGGTGACAGATGGGGAGTTTCTTTTTTGGGGTGATGAAAATGTTCTAAAATCAATTGTGGAAATGGACACACAACTGAATACACCAAAGGCCAATGACCTGAACACCTTAAAAGGGTGAACTGTATAGAATGCGAACATGAGTGAGAAATATTTTCTTAACCTGAAACAGGACCTTAAGCTGTTAATATTGGTCTTCTGGGCAGAAGAAACACCAGGTTTATCAATACATCTCTCCTCCATCTCCTATCTGCTCCTGGTGAGCTACGTAAGGAGATAAGCAAAGCATCCTTTGGGCAGAAAACAGTCCCTACCCAGCGAGAGCCTGATGTGGATGCTCGCCAGATTCTAGAACACACACCTGGGGCAGGTGGGAACACGGGAGTGGGGTGGGGGGTGGGGGGGGCAGCCAACTCAGGGTGGGGAGGGAGACAGAAGGCAGCAGAGGGGCGAAGAGGCCGGGGGGTGGGGCTCAGCTCCTCTCACCTGTCATGATTCCCACGTAGCAGTAGCTGTAGCTCAGTGTCTCCATCAGAGAGGGAACGTCGGGCAGCAGCCCCATGGTGGGCCCCGTGCTGAAGCCCAGGGCCAGCTCCTTCCTCTGCGCCACGTGCAGGTCCTGGACCTCACTGGCCAGGCTCACCAGCTGGGAGGGAGGGGCGCGGGCAGGTCAGTCCTGGGCCCTTCTGCACACCCAGCTCCCTGGATCCAGAGAGCAGCCCAGGATGCTGGAGTGGCTGGGAATGTCCTCTGCTCTCCAAAGGCAGCTCTGGGCATTCCAAGCCCAGCATCATATGCCTAGGGCTGGTGGGCGTTCCTCCCCTGCTCAGGCCCGGGTCCTCTTCTCTCCTTTCTCTATGCTTGCACGGTCCCCTGGCATCAGCTACCACCCACACACGGACCCCTCCCCAAAGCCCCAAACTCCCCAAGTTGACATTTCCACTGGTGTCTACCGGGCACTACAGAGTTCACATGTGCAATGTGGAACATGTCATTCCCACACCACAAAGTGGGTCCTCTCTGGGTCTCTCACCTCTGGAGATGCCACCACCGTCGAATCAACTGCTCAGGCCAAGCTTCCCCGCTCCCCGAATCCAATCCATAAGTTTCTCAAATCTGTCCACCTCTTCCCACTAGTACCCCAGACTAAATGTCTTGTCTGCCCCTGTGTCTACTCTCTACCCCTTCCGCCCAGCCCCGCGTCATCGGTTCTCCTATGCCCTCCAGCTTCCTGCTGGGGAGGGTCAATGGGGTGCTTCATTTGGGGCTGGGGAGGGCAAGGTTTTCATTCCCTCATGGGATCCCCTGGGCTGGCCTTGACCCTGACAGACCCCAGGTGGCTCTCCCGCCCCTCCTGCCTCCAGTCTCCACTACCTGCCATTCCTCTTGTCCCTTGGGGTGCAGGCTCGTGACCGCACCGTCCTCTCTGGCTCCTCCACACCCTGCCCACACCTCTGTGAGCACAAACTCCTCAGCATATCCTGACTGTGGCTTCCCGGTGGGACGGACTGACCTCCGCCCGCCTCTAGCGAGAGAAAACCCCTCCCATCTTGCCCTGCTTCACTCTGAGTCTCCTCGCAGCAGACAGTGAACTTTTTGAACCTGGAAATCTTCTGGCAACAAACAAGCAAAAAACCTCTTCCGGGAAGGGGGAGGGGGTGCATCTTGGCTCCCCACAGGAAGAAGTTGCTGAGCTGCTGCCTTTCCCCCTTGTTCTCTGCAGAAAGTGCACATGGTGGTGCAGTGTGGGGCTCCCCCTGTACTCACACTGACCCCTAAACCCTGAAAGGCTTCTCCTCTGACTCCTCTTCTGGCCAGCCAACTCCCAGCTTTCTACAAGCTCCGGCTGAGACACCTGTTTGGCTCCTCTGCGAGACTGCCCTGCTCTGATTTGTCCTTGGAGCCTTGCACGTGGCACCTGGTAGGAACTCACAGCTTTGTGGATCTTGCTGGCTAGTTCTGACATGCACTAAGAACCAGGCCTTGGCCTGCTAGCTTTGTGCCTGATGCAAGGGCCTTCTCCCCGGGCTGGTCTCCCCTGCCTTGTCAAGTGACTTGCTACAAAAATTCAAGGAGAGCTTGTAGGTAAAGCACCAACTCCAGCCCCAGGCACCAAACAGCACCTGCTATTAAGTTACCTGTGTTATCTCTTCACCCCTTGAACAGGGAGTGTTAAAATCCCAATCCAAGGGGTGTGTGAGAGCTAAAACTCCACCCCTTGTGAAAGTGGCTGGGAAGTGATGCCCCTGAACCCCCCCCCACCAGTTGGAGGAGGGGAGCTGTGGGGGGCTAATGATCACAGGGAGGGCGGGAGGGGAGTGGGGAGCCCCCCATCATCTGACCTTCAGTGTCAGCAGCAGCTGGACAGCATTGGTGAAGGGCGTGGGGGTGGGCAGGCCCAGCAGGCCAAGCGCTCGGAAGAACAGGAGATAGGAGAAGGTCCAGGCCAGGGCCAGGGCGTGGCAGGAGCTGGGGCAAAGGCAGGAGGCGGCTGTGCTAGGCTCAGGGCCTCTGCCTACCCCAGATTCCAGCTACAGTCCTCCTCGCGGCTCACATACAGAGAACGTGGGAGGCGGGGGGTGGGGGTAGCAGAGAGAGGACTAGAGGGAGGCAGGGGTGGGGATGGAATGCGTATGCTGGAGAGATGGAGAAGAGGCTCAGCACATGGAAATGCACAGCAATAAAGGAGTGCGAGGAGAGATTAAGAGATGCTTCAGGGTGAAGACCCCTCAATTCCCCATTTTTTTTTTTTACCTCCATGATGCAGAGTCCAAAACAAAAGAGAGAGAGAGAGAGATGAATAGGAATTACTAACACAACTGGTGTACCTGAGGCAGGCACAGCAGACAAGAAACCTCCTCTCCCCACACCCCCAAAGATGTGAACGTATAGGATTGGGAGAAACCCACAAATAAGACGCAGAAAAAGGCAGAAGAGGAAGAAAAGCAGATGAGACACAAACACAGAAACAAACAAGAGGCATCTAGAGGTTGAGGCAATAACTAGGACCTGATGAGGAAACGGGCTGCTGTCTCCCTCCCCCCACCCCTCCCCCAACTCTCACCAGGGCTGGGCTTGAATGAGTGCCCAGGTCCCGAGGATGGTGACCAGCGAGTGCAAGGTGTGGGGGCCACAGGTGAACAAGGTGAGCCCCAGGCCCACCGCTGCGGCCCCCCATCGCTTCAGCCCAGGGCCTGTGGGGAGAAGAGCCAGCATGAGCCTGGAACCTTCTGGGGGGTCCCCCGCCTGGGGTCCCCTCCCTTATATTCCACTGGGGGAGGGAACCCACTCACCAGCTTTCTTAAAGAGGAAGCCAATGGGGATGGAGATAAGGAGAACCATTAGATACGTCCATTCTTCTGGCGTCATGATCTGGGGGAAGGGCACACAGTGAAAACCCAGGAGTCGGGTTCTGGCCCCCTTCCCCTTCCAAGAACTCAGAATCTGGCTTCCCAACACCCAATTTTCCAGGATTCTGGAGTCAGGGATTCAGCTCCCCTCTTTTGAGAACTCCGAACCTCCAGCCCCTGGCTCCTTTGAGGATCCAGGAACCCAGCTCCCAGCACCCTTCTTTTGAGACCCCAGAAATCAAAGCCCATCCTCTTCCCTCTTGGGGCTACCCTCCTTTGAGAACCCAGAAACAATGCTCCCCTGGCCCCTTTCCACTCCCCCGGCTCCTTTCCCTTGGAGAGCTCAGGAAACCATACTTCCCAGCTTTCTTCCCCTTCAAAGACCCGGGAGTCCAGGCTCCCCCTCTTTGAACCCCTAGCCCTTCTTTCCTTGAGAACCCACGTATGCAGACCCCCAGCCCTTCTTCGAGAGGACGCAAATGATCTGGGCCAATTTCTCTTCTGGGCCCCAGGCCCCTTTCCTGCCTAGAACCCGCTGAGCCGGCTCCGGCCCGGCCTTCGCAGAGCCCCCGCCCCAGCCACAGGCGGTCACGCCACCCGGTGCTCGGCCGCGCTGCGGGATCCACCGCCCCCGGCCACCCCGCCCCGGGCCCCGACCCCAGCCCACCTGGGCCCCCACCCCACCTGAGTCCCCGGCCCGCGCTCCACCTGGGCCTGGCGCTTCGCACCCCTGCCACGCCTCCCGCCAGCACGCCCCCACGCTGCTCCCTCGGCGAGGGGCCCGGCCGCGACTGCCGTGGGGCCCCGCGCTGACAGAAAGAGCTGGGTACGGGCTGGAGTGCCAGTCCGCCCAGGAAGCCAAGCCCCGGAGCTCCGCAGCGGGAGCGTGGGGGCCGGAGGCGCGAGCACGTCAGGGGCGGAGCCTCCGGCCTGTGAAGACGGGGAAAATCCGACTGAACCCGGGACGGAGGCGGGGCCTCGGGCTTCGAGTCCCTTCGGGCAGAATCGGGACCTTCCGCTCACGGCTTGGAGGCGGGGCCACAAGCTTCGGCTCACTTCGGAGGTAGTAGGGTATAGGTCAGGGTTTAGAGATGGGTGGAGCCGCCACCTTCGCCCCGCCTCAAACCGCGCTTTGTGGAGGGGGCGGGGCCACAGACGCAGGCGACACAGAACGGGTGGGAGCCCAGGCCCTCCTCCGATGGGGTGGGGCGAGCAGCGTCCCACCCTCGGGTGGGCGGGGTCCGGGGCTGCACAGGCCTAGGGAGGTGGGGCCAGGGTAATAAGCCGCAAGATTCGAAGTTGCAGAGCCGACGCAGCGGCTGGACGTCGGGGGTCCTGCCGCCTCTGAGGGGCGGGGCCAGGCACTGCGCTCAGAGGAAGGCGGGGCTCTGGGCTCCCCGGGGGCGGGCCGCGGACTTCCCGCTTCGCCGAGGTGGCGGGGTGACGAAAGCGGCGCAGGAGGGTCGGCACGGGGGAGGGTGGGTGGAGGAGGGCGCGTGGCGCGCTACGTAGGGGGTGCCTCCGCCTGGACTGCGAGTTGCCGTTCCCGAGGTGGTGCTCTCGGCATACGGTGGAATATTCTGCAGGGGAGCAGGGACGCGGACTGGTCGCTGGCAAGTGGGGTGAGCCCGCTGGAGCGGAGAACGGACGGCCGAGGGCGAGGGGCGGGGCCTCCGGGTGTGGGGTTCGGTCGCGGGGCGGGAACTGCCGAACTGGGGGAGCGGTAGCTATCGGAGGGGGCGGGGCTTCAGGCTGCGGGATTGACGGGAGCAGGGGACGCCCGAACGTCGCACCGCTCTCGTTCGGCAGGGGCGGGGCTGCGGGATTGACTCAGGCGAGGACGCCCGAAACCCTCACGTTCGGGTGGGGGGCGGGGCTGTGGGCTCTGCCGAGCCGTGGACGCCTGGCTCGGAAAGGGGAGGGGTCAAGTTCCCGAGGATCCCGAAGATGGTGTGGTCTGGGGTTTCCGGGGTCTATCCTGCGGGGAGAGCGCCGGCCAGGGGACGGGCTTCGGAAGCTTCCCAAGTGGGCGGGGGACTGGCCTTGGGAGGTCGACGGCTAACGGGGGCGCCGGAAGGGAGACGCCTACTTTAGGAAAGGCGTAAAATGGATATGTCGCGGAGGCATGGCCCCGGCTTTGCGGAGGTGATGATTGCTGAGGTGCGCGTTCGCAGTCCTGAGGGGGTCGGAAGGCCCGAGCACAGCTCGGGAAGGGGCGGGGCCCCGGGCGCCTTTGAATTTTGAGCCGGGCGCTCGGGGGCGCGTGGCCTGAGCTCGGCGAGCGGCCAACCATTGGCTCCGCGCTCGCCGTCCCAGGGGCGGGGCTTGGACGAGATCCGGAGACGGGGTATGCGCCTGGGTGCTGGCTGAGAGCTGCGGGCGGCCGGGGTGGGGGGCGGCGTGCAGCCGCCGCGGTGACCCTTTGCTTCTGGTTCCCGCAGGAGGATGCTGGTGGTGGAGGTGGCGAACGGCCGCTCCCTGGTGTGGGGAGCCGAAGCGGTGCAGGCGCTGCGGGAGCGCCTGGGAGTGGGGGGCCGCACGGTGGGCGCCCTGCCCCGCGGGCCCCGCCAGAACTCGCGCTTGGGCCTCCCGCTGCTGCTGATGCCCGAGGAGGCGCGGCTCCTGGCCGAGATCGGCGCCGTGACGCTGGTCAGCGCTCCGCGCCCAGATCCCCGCCACCACGGCCTGGTAAGGGGCCGGGGCCACCAACTCCGGGTCCTCGAGGCGGGAGGGGCGGGTATGCAGTATTCTAGAATATTGTGGGCGAAGGGGGCTGCAGGCCCGGGACTCTGGGTTCCCGAGGCGGGAAGGGGCTGGGAGCCGCGGATTCTAGAACGATGTTGATGGAAGGGACGGGGATCAGGAGTTTTGGGCGTTCTCAGAGCCCAGAGAACGAGACGCCTGAGTCCTAGGGTTCCAGCTAAGTTCATTCCTCAGGCTCTGGCATCATTCAAGCGCCAGCAAGAGCAGGGTTTCCAGGAGCAAAGCGCCTTGGCAGCTGAGGCCAGAGAGACTCGTCGTCAGGAGCTCCTGGAGAAGATTGCCGAGGGCCGGGCTGCGAAGAAGCAGAAGCTTGAACAGGATTCAGGGGCCAGCAGGAGCCAGGAGGCCGGCGGGAGCCAAGCTGCCGGAGAGAATGCGGCCAGTGCTAGCCAGGCTTCTGGAGAGGATGAAGCAGGTGAGGGGTTGGAGTCTCGGACCAGGGGAAGGAGGAGCTAGAGATCTTTTTGGGAATGTTGATTGGGATCTAGGATTTGGGTTTCTCGGGGAGTGGAAAGACCTTGTTTCCTGGATTCACCAAATTGTCTTCCTTGCGCCTCCCTCAGGCCCCTCCTCTCCGCAGCCAGGACCTTCCAATGGGGTAACTCCCTTGCCCAGGTCCGCCCTCCTTGTCCAGCTGGCCACTGCTAGGCCGCGTCCCGTCAAGGCTAGGCCCCTGGACTGGCGAGTACAGTCCAAAGACTGGCCCCACGCCGGCCGTCCAGCCCACGAGCTGCGCTACAGCATCTACCGGGACTTGTGGGAGAGAGGCTTCTTCCTAAGCGCCGCTGGCAAATTCGGGGGAGACTTCCTGGTCTATCCTGGTGAGTTTGGGTTGGGACGCCTGCGTGCTGCCCCTTCCCTCACAATCTCACCTTCCAGAATTATTCTCCATGTTCTTTTTTGTCTCATTTTTAGACTCTGAAACCCATGGAAGGGCAGGAAACATTTGGGAACCCAAATTTGACTGAAGGGCAGCTTAGTAACTTTATTCCAGTAAAAACTTCCTTTGAACCGGAAGTTTCAATAAGAAATACTTAGACATGTACAAGAAATTCAGGAATGTTCACTGCAGGATTCTTAATAATACTGAAAAGTTGGAAAACAACCAAGATGATTATTAGTAGGTTAGTGGTTAAACATAGCAAGCAGTTTTTAGAGATACTAAAAGAAATGAAATTGATATAGGTCCACATACATTTAGGGAAAAATGACCCAAGCGGGTAAGAGAAGAACAAATTGTGGAAAACCTGTATGGTAAAATGTAAGTTGTAGTTTTATACATATCATTTAAGCAGCTGTAAAGTTGGGACACTAATGAAAGACTGAATGGACTGCTACATAGATTAAGAGAATCCCATCAAATAGGTAGAATAAGGTATGAAAGGGTGATGAATGCACAACTATGTGACGACACTGCGATCCATCAATTGTGTGCTTTGGATGGATTGTATGGTCTGTAAATATGTTTCAATAAAATTGCATTAAAAAAGAAAAAGGCATGAGAAGATATAAACTAGCCCAGCTACAGCAGTTACCTCTAGGTAGAGGGTTTGCATCAGGTTTAGGTGGAAAAAGGTACAAGATTCTAAAAAATAAATTTGCAAAAAATGACCTTTCTTGTTCTTTCTAAGAATGTGATGAGAGGTCAACCTGATAAATAATCGGATCTCAGGCATTTACTGGGGACTGTCCGCTAAATCTTCTGCAGATGAACTGGAAGCCAAAGTTTGTTCTCAGACTGAAAGATTAAGTTACTGACTTAGGAATTGAGAAAGTTTACTTGATTCAAGACTCACTATCCTATTCTCCACAGAGAACCATGGTTTAATTATTTAGCTACTGTTTTCGGTGAATTTTGCATGTAAAAAAAGATGATTTTCGTTTGCAAAATGAATATTCAATTGATCAAACTTAAAAATGCAAACCCTAGTTCTTATGTAAGCTCTAAGTTCAACTTAAAGATCTTAATTTTAGCAAATTTTAAGGGGACTGTTCATGTTTGACCCCATTTGCAAAAGAAGTTAAGTACTTTTAAGTATTATAAGCTGCATTTTAAAATGTAATATATTTGTTTTCCTTTTTTTGTTCCATGGTTTTCTGATTATGGAACTTATCTGATAACTGCTAAGTTATATACGGGTGAGTTTTAGGTTCTCTTAGATTGCCAACACTTATTTATAAACACATTAAAACTTCAGGTTAAAGTAACGGTTAAATCAATCTCAGTCTTGCATTTTAAACAGAACCACAAGGCTGACCTGTTAGTTCTAATAAGGCAATAATTCTAAACCAGTAAACATTCAGTATACCTGAGATAATAGATTCCTCATCCTCAAGATATTAATATTTAATATTTAATATCTGATTCTCTTCAATATTTCTAAGTCTCATTCTAAATTTTCCTGAGGTTACAAGATGCTAAGCCTCCAGGAAAACAGTTTTGGGGTTAACGTCTCAAGCATTTGATGCTCCCTTCTCAGCTGGCTGAGGTGTCCTAACAACCAGGAATGCACTTGGCTTCTGGCTGGATTCCTGATGGAAACCCAGCTGCCAGGCTGGGCCCTGTTTTACAGTTGTTGACTGTCCTGTCAGATGGGGTGTCTCGTAGCCGAGGCCTCTTACATTTATATTACTCGTTACTAAATGTTCTGTGTCGTTCCCCATGTAGGTTTCTACTTTACTTGATAAATTTATCTAATACAAGGCAAACTGCAGCCCCAGATCAAATCCGATCCACCATCTGGTTTTGTAAATAAAGTTGTATTGCAACACAACCTTGCTGTTTACATATAGTCTGTGGCTGTTACTGTGCTATGGTGGCAGAGTTGAGTATTTACAACATGGCCCACATGACAATCCTCAAGAAAAAGTTTATTGATCCCATCCTATTGTACATTCTTTTCTACTTTTAATGTAAGAGCCACTTCTCATTAGGTATTTACATGATATCATTTTGAGTTCCTCATGGCTTTGTCTCATTTTGTGGTCATTGTTTGTAATAACGACAATAGCATCTACAGGTCTGCAGTCCCTCGTTTCAAATTCTGAAATTGGAAAAGCTCTGAAAACCAGAAGTGTTTTCTGTTACTTGGGGCCAGAGCTCATTCGACAGCAAAACCTGACCTGAACTGACACGAAGCTATCTACAGTCATCGTCCCACTTGGAGTGATACAAATATCTTCAGAAAAGTTGGCGTATGTAATTAAAGGGCACTGGCCTAGAATGATTTATGCACCATGTTACCAAAATAATATGGAATCTAAAAACACCTGGCCCAAAGGATTTAAAACAAGGGATTAAAGACCTGTGAAGAGAACTCTGCTGCCCCTCACCCAGGCTGCCATCTACTCGATGGGAATCCTTTATTTTTTTTTAGTTCTGCGTTCTTGTCATATTCCTTCATTACAGCCACAAGTTTTACAGCCCCTTAAATGATATATTCTTAAGTATCTGTGGCTCTGACTGACTTTGTGGTCCTCCTTAGGTTATGACAATGGCATGTTCACTTATTTTTGTGTGTTTTTAAAATAAGATCATGCTACTCATGTTTGGCAACTTGCCTCTTCCACCACCATCCCCTCCTCAACATATCACCATTGTTGGGTTGGTATGTAAATCCACAGGGGATTTAACCAGTCTGTAGTTTGGGTGTTCCTATTCCTTAGCAGTTAACAGTGACCATAAAGTGAACATCATGATTGATTTATTTTTATGTCAATAGTAAGAAAAAAATTCCCATTTGTGGAATTGCTGGGTTCAAGAATCTCTGTTTTAAAACTTTGTTAGGGATTGCTGAAACAATCTCTAGCGTCCTGACGATAGATGTTTCAGTGTCTTCTAATCCTCTGCCACTGCAGCCTGCCACAGTGAAGATCCTTTCTTGGCCCTTTGGTTCAGCGTGCCTCTCTCCCTCTCCCAGGGGACCCACTGCGTTTCCATGCCCACTACATTGCTCAGTGCTGGGCTGCTGGGGACCCCATCCCACTCCAGGACCTGGTTTCTGCTGGCCGCCTCGGAACCAGCGTCAGAAAGACTCTGCTCCTCTGCTCTCCGCAGCCTGATGGTAAGGTGGTCTACACCTCCCTGCAGTGGGTCAGCCTGCAGTGATCTCCAGAGGCCTGGGAGGATGTCGCTGTCCGTGGCAAGAGCCTTTCTAGACGTTTCCCAAGCTCATCTCTGCATGGGAGGCTAGAACGCCCTCCTACCTCTCTCTATGGTTAGTTTTTGATTCCAGGGTTTTAAACACTACGTCCTTCTTATATCCCTCCCTGTTTCAAAGCACTTATTGGCTTTGTTTTTGTAGTTCTGTATTTCCAACTGTTTTTTAAACAAGCTTTTTGAGAGTGTGGACTGGGTTTGATTGATCTGTTTTCCACAGGGCCTAGCTCCCAGGAGGCATCAATAAACTTGTTGAATAAATGTTGTTTATGACTTGAATCTTTACAACAACCCAGGGAAGTGTGAGTGTTTTCATTTCCTTATATAGATGAGAGAAAGGCTGGGAGGAGGGGGAATGACTTCCACGGTCACAGAGCTAGGAAGTAGCAGAGCTGAGATTCAAAACGAGGCCTCCTAAGTCTCAACTCCTTCTTCCACACTAAACTTCCTTTTGTAAAGATTTGATGAAACATTTCAGATGTCGCCAAAGTTATAAACAAAAATATATAGAAAAGAAGAGAGTTAGTGCTGTAATTTTAGGAGAGGAGTTTGGAGTCAGGGAGGAGGGCTATCAGGAGCCCCCCTGGGGCTTCTTGGGTGCTGGCAGTGGTTTTTTTCTTGGCCAGGGTGTTGTTCATTCAGGACTGTGTCTGGTAATTGTTTTTGATACTGTACATTTATATTTTAGACCCTTTTTTGTTTATATATTCCATAATTGTTACAAAAGGTAAAACGTATATATATGTATAAAACATGCATATGGAAAATGGGTTTGCATATAACCACTTCCTGTTTAAGAAATTACCAGAACATTATCTGTACCAGCTTCCTTCCAGCAGTCACATGTATACCCAAAAATATGTAATTTTGTCTTGTCAGCAGTAATTTTATTAATATCATACATTCATATGGTAAAAATTCTGGGGCTAAAAGTCTCTACCTGTGGTTCCCCAGTTTTTCACCCCCAGAGGTAGCTCCCACCTCCAGAGCCAAGATTTGCATTACATTAGAAAGGAATCTGTTGGAGTCATGTTTTCACCTTTTTCACATGGACCTGTGGGAAGAAATCTAAAATAAGAAATAAAATCTAAAATAAGAAATCTAAAATAAGTTCTTTGTGACTAGCAATGAATGTATGCTATTTATGGAGAAATGGAGGTAGAATGTGGTTCTGAATCTTTCAGATACACCACACTTTAAAAAGAAAAAATCAACAGTTTTAAATGGGCCCTATACAAAATTCCTTAACATTAAATGGCATTTCTAGGCAACATAATGTACGTCTCAGGCACTAGAGGACATAATGAAGTGAATGAGACCTTGCATCTATGTACACAGAATTACTCTGAATGCAGTAGATGCAAGTGCAGAATGATACAGCTATTTTTGGATCAACAACTCAAATTTCATGGGTGAGGTAATTTTTGAAAAGGCTGGGAACAACTGTTAAAATGGTGAACTAAACAAAGTCCATTATCCCTTAATGTTATGAGTTGAATTGTATCCCCCCCCAAAAGACATGTTCAAGTTGTAATCCCCTGTCCTGTGAATATGGCATTATTTGGAAATAGAGTCTTTGAAAATGCTATTAGTTAAAATGAAGCCAAACTAGATTAGGTTGGGTCCTAATTTGATATGATTGGTGTCCTTTTGAGGAGGAAGGAAGCACAGATAGACATGGAGGAGGAGGCTGTGTGACAACTGAGGCAGACTGAAGCCCAGGGATTGCTGGCAAACTACTGGGAGCTAGGGAGAGAGAAGGAAGGATTCTCTCCTACAGATTTCAGACTTACGGGCTTCGGAACCGTGAGAGGATAAATTTCTGTTGTTTCAAGCATCCAATTTGTGGTGCTTTGTTATGGCAGCCCTAAGGAAACTAATTCATTCAATAAACAGAAGTTGCATTCCTGGAAAATCCAGTGCATATTAAACCATGCAAAATGTATTTTATAGTTATTTGTTAAAGGAGTTACATTCTGGGCTTGGATACCTGAATAGAGTCTGCTGGTCTATTCAAAGTTATATGGGGCCTGGAACAAGTCTTGCATATGGGAGACTATCCTTTGCCCACTAAATGCTATAGTGTCCCCAAATCATTGTGACAACTCTTCTCGTGAGTGGTGCTGTCCTTACTGGGAACCGCCAAGTTGGAGAATCAGGAAACTCAGGTTGGGGTTAATCATGATGCTGATATTTTTGTGAAAACAGGTAAATGAATTTAATTTCCTATAATATTCTAATACAATCCCCTGTAACAAAGTAAATGAGTACAACTGCCTCAAACATGTGGACAACATGCTTGTAGGAATCATACTCTTCCAGATCAAACCTTTGGAGTTTACTGTAGGATATTTGCCCAGTAAAACAACTGGATAGAATTCCAATTTCCTGATGACAGGATGCAGAGCAAGTGTAATTTCAAGTAGGAAAATGACCTCTGCTTTGCCCACATAGTATTCTTTGTGCCTATTTGGTAATTGGCTTGTAAATATATTCTCCAGGTGCTCTTTTCTATTTACATCAAAGTACTCAGAAGTGTCAGTAGCTTTGTCAAGGGTCCAAGTCTTCCTTCTCCAAAGTTTCTTACATCTAATTGGTCACTAAATCTTGTAGCACTGTCTTCAAAACACTGTAGGTCCAGAATTGGACCACTTGTCTCAACCCCACTGCCAACATCTTGTCATGAGCCACATCTCTTGCTTAAATGATTGCAATAGCTTTGTAACCCATCACCTTGCTTCCACCCTTGTTCCTCTATCATGTTTGCAACAAAGCAGCCAGTATTATCTGATTAAAAGATAAGTAAGACCATGTCACCCCTCTGCTTAAAACTAATAATTTCTCATCTTGTAGTAAAAGTCAAAATTCTTAGGTTCTCCAAAGGCCCTACCTTGCCGATTCCTCCTGAGCTGCCCCAGCTAGGCTCCTGGTTTTCTCTGTTCCTCCCACGACAACCTCTTTAGCAGGCTCCCCTTTTCTTGCACTGTGCTGCCCGCTCTGCCTGGAATGCTCTTCCCCTGGCCGTGCTCCCTGTGCCTGTTCGTCTTTCCCTAAATGTCACCAAGTGAGGCCTTTTGTGGTCACCTTAAAATTTAATATCCCTCCCTGATACTCCTTTCCTTCTTGATTACCTTAGGACTTTAGAAGTGTACAGTTCAGGGATTTTTAGTAAGTTTACGGAGCTGTGCAGCCACCACCACATCCGATTTTAGAACATTTTCATCTTCCAAAACTATCCCTCATGCCGGTTTGCAGTCACTCCCAGCTCCCACCCACGGCAACTACCATTCTACTTTCTGTATTTGCTTTTCCGGAACATTTCACATGATGGAATCTGACACATGTGTTCTTTGCAACTGGCTTCCTTCAGTAAATGCATAACGTTTGGGGCCCTCTTGAATCCTACGCTAGTTTTCCTGACAGAACCACGAAAACGAAGCCCGGAAGTCGTTCCCCATTTTCCGGGTCCGCCGGACGACCCTCTGCGGCAGGGGCGTGGCTTCCTCCAAACTTAGCACGCCGCTCTAGCCCAGCTCTCGTCTCGATTGCCCTTCCGTCCTCTAGCGCCTCTTCTGATTGGTGCAGGCGTGCGCCGTGCGTGCGGACGCCACGCATTGGCGGTCTCCATATAAGACCGCGGCGGCGACGCGCGTGTTCTTTTTCCGTCGTCGGGGCTTTCACGGAGGTATTTGCTGTGTTTTTTTTATTTGTTTCGGGCTGTAAGGTTGTGCGGGCTTCTGAGCCTTAATCTTTATGTTAATGAAGGTGGCGGCGAGAGGAGTGTGGTTGGATAAGTTTGCAACCCGGTTCAGGGCTAGGATAACGCCTGAAAAAGCTTTCGGTGTGGTTCCCGCGAGATTTAGTTTTGGCGCCGCGAGGTTTTAGAGTGCCTGGGCGGTGGACTGCGCAGGCGCCGCTCGGAGCCTCACGCCCTGGTTTCTTTATCCCGCAGGTGCGGACGTGTAAGCGGCGCCAGTATGCCCGTGGCCCGGAGCTGGGTTTGTCGGAAAACCTATGTGACCCCGCGGAGACCCTTCGAGAAGTCCCGCCTCGACCAAGAGCTGAAGCTGATCGGTGAGTGGCCGAGGCAAGGTTTCGCTTCCGGGATGGGGGAAGAGTAGCACGTGGTGAGGCCTCCCACGTGTTCCTTTGCTCGCATTTTTTAGTCTCTTCCCCAAATCTGGAATCTTATATGGGTTAGAAAGACCTTCTAAGTCCCAAAGACACCACATTATCCAGGTTTAGTGGTAGTCCGTTGGAAAGGCTATGTTTGCCTTTCAAACCTGCTTTCCCATCACTATCGGTTTGCAGGAGAGTACGGGCTCCGGAACAAACGCGAGGTCTGGAGGGTCAAATTTACGCTGGCTAAGATCCGCAAGGCTGCCCGGGAGCTGCTGACGCTGGATGAGAAGGACCCGCGGCGGTTGTTTGAAGGTATGGTAGGCTCTCCCTTCTAGGCCGGCTTTCCCATGGATCATAGGTACCGGTGTTTAACGGGCATTGGCATGGGATCCAATTCCAGACCCCATTTTTTAGGTGTGTTATTTGGGTCTTGCCAAATTTCGGAGCTTTAATTTACTCATGAGGAAATTCAGGTCAAGCAGATCTGCTCATCTGGCTGTATACAATGTAGCAACACATTTCTACCCATGTGTCTTATGCTCTCGTGGTTAAAGTAGTAAAATTCCTGGCATGCCTGGTGGTGAAATGCTATGGAGTAAGCAGGGAGGGGGTATTCACTGCTTTAATGTGGTGCTCAAGGAAAGCCTTGTAAGCTGAACGTTGAGCAGAGACCTGAACAGGAAAAGAGGAAGAAACCCATTTTTTGTGCTATGAGGTGATGACCTTGAGAGGGGATAGAGATCTAATAGTGATAGCCTTTTTTAAGGTTTTGAGCTATTACTGAGATGGGGAGTGTGGAGATATTGGAGGGCTTTCTCAGTCAGAAGGCTGACATGCTCATACTCAAATTTTAATAGTACTGCTTGGGTTGTAAGGTTGTAATAGAATTAAAACAGTTAAAAGTTCTATGAGGAGTTGGACATTTTTATTCTAAGCTCTTGGTGTACATTATCTTACTCCTCACCATATGCCTGAATAGGGGTAGCTGCTGATATTTCTGTTTTACAGAAGAGCAAATGGTCACAGGCCTCTCACCATACTGGGGTTGGAGGAATATCCTATCCTAAACTTATTGGTGGGGATGGAAACTTGAACACTCATGTAATGAGCTATTACTTGGATAATGAGGATGGTGTGATTCCCCCTCCCCTTCTAATTCTGGGAACATCACCTAAAGTTTCAATAGTACCTAAAATCAGTCTCCTAATTTAGAGATGGGCAAGGTGTATTTGTGAAGTTTGTGATATCAGCATTTGAAATATAGCCATAGACATCTCTGTGGCACATGGGTTTTTTGTAGTAGCTTTATTGAGAAATAATGTACTAATAATTTACTGTTTAAAATACGACTTTTTAGCTAACCTCTAAAGTTGGCTGTCTCACTGTTACCATCTTGGAAAGCTACTTTTGGCCTTATTGGATCGTCTTAATTTATGGTTAAAAGTGCGAAGGGGGCTGCCAATCAGGAGACCTGACTTTACTCTTAATTTCCAAATAGGGTTACCAGTACGATTCCTCACAGTCTTTGAGTGAGGTATGTAGGAACTGCCTTTACATTTGATTCCTTGTAAGCATGAGAGTGGGCATCCATGGTAGAGGTTGACAAAGGCCTAGAGCTTGTTTAACCACCACAAATTTTATCACTGGAGTTCTGTGGGGAGAGGAGGATATTACGAAGATAGAACTAATGACAAGGAGACTTATTCAGGTGTATAGTTAAATGAGAAACACGTTAGATGATATGTAGAAAGGTGATGGAAGAAGCTGTGGTAATGGGCAGGGCTGAGCAACAAGGATCCAAGGGTTAGTTGTGGATTTCCAGGGCAAAAGTGGAAGTAGCAAAGGAAAGCAGCTTCTCAGGTATGACACTTCGAGAGTGAAAGAAGTCATTTAGTCCTGGGACAGGAAGGAGCTGGGAGCTGTCTGCAGGTTCATGTGGTCTGTACCATTGCCTTGACGATTACTCATAATGGTCAAGCCTTGTTCAGATTTGGGCTTACCTCTAAGCTGTTTCTTTGGGCAAATGTTGAGGTTCTTAACATTGGCTGGGCAGTCCATTTAGTGGCAGATGCTGATAACACTATACAGCTATAAAATTGAACCTCACAGCAACAAAACTGCAGGAATTACATCCAGTTTTCAGATTGAGAAACTAAGGCACTTTAATGCTTTTGTCATGACATAAAAGACTGGATGAAGTCAAAGACTTGTTTCCCACCCACCTACTCACTGTCCTCTGTTTTCAAAACGTTTTAACTTTGTAGGAGCATTGGCTACAGGGAGTTTCCCACGTGTCTGGAGCTTACATTTTAGATTTGAAGAGAAAATTGTTGCATATCAGACAGGACAAGTCACCTTCCTTTGGAATTTGTCACATTTTCTCTTGGATTATTTTAGATGCAGTTCTGTATTCTAAAACATTTTAAATTTCTTCTCAGTGCTTGCTTGATCCTTGGTTACTGGTTACTGGGTTGTGTGGCATGTGTGTGGATCCCTTCCCCAAAGTAGTTACCAGTGAATATCTGCTGTGTACAAAGTACTCATATACAGGTAACAGTTCTCAGTGATAGGGCACGTACGCTCCTGTTAAAGATGTAAATTTTCATTTTCCTTCCTTACGTTTTTGCCTGTATCAATGGAATGGGCTATGTTTAGGCCATGCATTGTGTGGTTTTATACACATACTGTGTTTTTGTGAAAATGCTCAAATGGTGATAGTGAATGCCATGCAAACAGCTTAAACAAGGTTGGTCTTAGTTCTTTCCTGTTCTCATCCCTAAAAGGTAGGTGTTGATTATTCCCATATTAGAGATGAGCAAAGTGATTTGACCATACTGCTTAACTAGTTAGACTTTCTTGACTCCTGGATGAGCTCTTAACCTCTTTGTTAAGACAACAATACTTAAATAGCATCCACATTTAGTATTTTGCAGGCATATGCTAGGTCCTTTTAAGGGGATTGTCTCATTTACAGAGGTGGGTTCTGTTGGTTTCTTCAGATGCAAACACAGGCATATGTAGTAGTCACTTGCTCTTGTGAGCAAAATGGATTTAGCAGTAGTATCTACCTGTTGTGAAGATTAAATGAGTTATACAGTAGCTGGTACATGATACATCCCTTTTCAGGGTTGGCTGTTATTTCCCACCATGTCCCACCACCAGGGCATAGAGTTGTACTAACTGGTGGAAACACAGTTTGAGTCCCAGAAGCCTAAGGTCATTCAGAACCCTGGGTCAGTGCCGCTGCCTCTTCCCAGGCAATGCCTTGCTGCGGCGGCTTGTCCGCATTGGGGTGCTGGATGAGGGCAAGATGAAGCTGGATTACATCCTGGGCCTGAAGATTGAGGATTTCTTGGAGCGGCGCTTGCAGACACAGGTCTTCAAACTGGGCTTAGCCAAGTCCATCCACCATGCCCGTGTGCTGATCCGCCAGCGCCATATCAGGTACTGCCTCTGGTGTGCCCCCTGAATTTCCCCGTTTGTCACCCTCACTAAGCATGCTGTCCCTATTTCCTACGCAGCCCTTGGAGGTGACAAAGGCGTGAGCTCACCTTCAGGGTACAGATTCTCCCCCTACAAGCAGCTTGTGGGGGAGCTGGGAACAGCCTCATGACCCCATAGCCCAGCGCAAGGGTCACTGCGGCTTGAGCCGTACACCTTGTGAAGGCCTCTGCCAGGCATGCGGGCAGTTGGACAGGTAACACCTTGTGGTTCCCCAGTTGAGTCAGCGGTCCTGAGCTGACTTGGGTGGGTTCACCGGTGTGCTCGGCCACTCGGGAAGTCGCAGACTCGAGTTCTAGCACAGTTGGCGTTGACTTGGAGAGGTGTGGTGCTCGGTGCCAGGTGGGCGGAAGCAGACTAGCTGAGGCAGCAGTTGGTGCAGTGAAAAGCCCAGTCCAAGGGCAAATTCAGCTTTTTCTAGGTATTACTTTACCCTTTCTATAAAATAGGCACCATTTGGGCAATGTATTTGCAATATGTCCACATTAGAATTTGTGGCTCAGCCACTCGGCAGCCCTGTGGCCATGGGCTAGCATGCGCCTCACTGTTCGCCTGTGGACTGGGTTCATCCTCTGAGGACAGTGGAACTGAACGTGATCATAAGGCTGATGGGCTGGCATAGAGTTGAGAATACTTGAAAATCAGACCTTGCATTCACAGCTGCTCTCATTGGCTTTGTGGTCTTGTGTGAGTTACCTTGGGGGTTTCTTCCCTTCTATAATCTCCACCCAGTAGTTGTGTGGATCACAGCTACTCCTCCTTGGGGCCTAGAATCCCCCCTTCAGTATTCACTTCATTGTCAGTGTAACCACAGTGCCAACCATGTCAGGGTGGGACAGGAAGAGCCAAGAGGAGAGTGGTGTCCTGGTGGGGCGCTGCTGCCCCTCCCAACCGCCCTTCACGTGTCACCCCTCCAGGGTACGCAAGCAGGTGGTGAACATCCCGTCCTTCATTGTCCGCCTGGATTCCCAGAAGCACATCGACTTCTCCCTTCGCTCGCCCTATGGCGGTGGCCGCCCAGGCCGTGTGAAGAGGAAGAACGCCAAGAAGGGCCAGGGTGGGGCTGGCGCCGGGGATGACGAGGAGGAGGACTAAGCCCACTGTCCCCTCCCGGGCTGGAAGATGGTCTAGTTTTTCTGTCAGATAATAAAAACATCAACACTTTGGAACTGGCGTTTGTCTGACTCTTCCCTTTCCTTACTTGGGGTCCCTTGGGACCTGGGCTGGCTCATGCTCTGAAAATTGCCGTCTTTACTGGGAAGAAGCCCAGGCCTGGTGCCAAGCCAAGTTGCTTTGGGTTAGTTCACTTACTGACTGTTGCCCCTGTAGAGATGGTTCTGTTAACCCTGTTCAGATACTTGCTGAGTGCCTACTAGATGGTGACCCTTGTCCTCTAAGGCTTAAAGTGGGACTAAAGGGAAAGTTTACACACCATGTCAGCAGAGGTGGGTCCCCACAAGGAGTTATGGGGAAAGTTTCCTGAGTCAAGCCAGAAGTAAGTGGGCCATGTACCTGTGGGAGGTGGGAGTCGGGGCAGGGGAGGTAGCGAGTAGAGGTCAGAACATCCCCAGCACAGCCAGCCCTTTTACCTGGTGAAAGAGTAGTCTGGGTAAGGTGTGGGAGATTTGGGCTGGGAATTTCACAAAAGCTCACCATGGGGTTGCTGGTAAAGATACTTTTTAATGTTTTAAAAGTTTTTAGGACAGAGCATAGCACTTGACAATATACAGACCAATTCCAAAGCTTGTTATGGTGTGGTTCTGGTTTGCAGACCTGAACATATCTTGTGGGTTCTGGGAGGTGGGTGATGTGTCTTCCTGAATTACAGTGATCTGGTCTTGGGCAAGTCAAGTCCTGGACAAATGTTGCCCCTGCTTCCTTTGTAGTCCATTTGGGGTTTCTGGAAAAAGCAGCTTCCCTTTTCTCTGCTTTGCTGTGAGAATCTGCATCAGGCAGGGGAGGTAGGGGCTTGGTCTTTGAGGAAGTGAAACAGCTTGAGCAACCCCCTCAGCTGACTGCAGCCCCTGTGTGCTGTGGTGTGTTCCTTGTTTGGGCATTCAGGCTTGGAGATAATTGCCAAGCTTCAGAGTCCTTTAGGAGTCTTACGTTTCAGGTCCAGCAGATTGAGAAAGGTAGAAGTTGCCACCTGGATAATTGTGGTCTGGTTAATGGCAGAATTACATGGCTCAGTGCAGTCAGCTGGGTCACTGGTGTAGAGCCTGAGATCTGTAATTTTGGTGGGGTCTCGGGAAGCAGTCCTGGAGCCTCCTGGTGGTCTGTTCTCAAAGTTGGTTGAGTGTCCTTGGGGTGACTCCTGTGCCTTTCAGGGTCCCTGTAGGACCCCTGGAGCATGTGGGACTGGGTCGTGTCCCAGGCTAGCGGATGGTCAGGGAAGCATACACGCTGGGCTCAGCCAGGGGCACCCCTGCCTGGGTGGGAGGAGGTGCAGTTGTCTGCCATCCAAGGGCCAGGTGGTTCAGCTGAGCATAGGTCACATCCTGGAGCTCTTCAGATGGCTCAACCTGGAGAAGGAGGAGGACAGCTAAGAGGTTTGGGGGAGGGGAACCTGGGGGAATGGAGGGTGAGGACCCACCTGACTGTCCGTTTGCCTGTGCTCTTCCGCTTGTCTCTTCCTCATGGTCAGCGCGTCCCCTGGCGGGTGGGGAGGGGTGGTGGTCACTCCCCGCTGGTGTCTTGCGTGGTTCACCCGGGAGTAGGTCACTCCCTCGGGCTCTGCATCTTCAGGACTCTGCTGTAGGGAGACAGTGAAGGGGAGATGGGTCTCCTTGATTCCTCTCTTGCCCTCCAGTATATTTTGGGGGACAGGGTGGTGTGGAAACGGATGGCATGTGGGTGGTTGAGATGTGAGTCTCAAGCCCAGGGAAGGGGTCATGACTAGAAATAGGAATGGGGGTGGAGTCATCCACATGCAGAGGAACAGTAAAACCCCACTGCTTTCTGTAGCGGGGTGAGGGAAATGAGGAGAGCTGTGTGCTGTAGTATGCAGCCGCGTCAGCCGTATTATAGTTGAAGTTCGTTGGGTTTCACAGACTCATGGGACTGGGGGAAAGAGAACTGACAAAGCAGAGTGCTGGGCCAGTCTGTAGGCTGCCTTTGTGCGAATATAACAAGGTGCTCGCTCTGGACTTCTCTGCAGGGCCCTGGCTTAGATTTCCATCCTCACTGCTCCCTTCTGTCGGTTCCCATTGTGCAGCTCATAAACTGTTGGGCCTTAGCCTTCAACCCGGCAAGTGTTACACGGAGGACAGTCGACAGCTTGATGGTCAGAGGAGGTGACACCTGCTGTGGTGGATGGAATCACGTATCCCACAAAGACGTGTTCAAGTCCTAGCCTCTGTCCTCTGGGGGTGAGCGCCTTTGAAGATCTGTTTGTGTGGGTCCAAACGGGGTCAGGGTGGGCCTCAGTCCTGACTGGGACCCTCACAAGCACAGGAAATCTGGACACGGAGGTGCAAGCCACAGAGGAGGCAGAAGGAAGCAGACGGCCATGTGGTAGAGGCGGAGAGTGATGGGCAGCAAGCCGCCACCGGGCACTACAGACTTGGGAGAGGGCCTGATCCTGCTGACACCTTGATTTTGGACTTCTAGCTTCCAGAATGTGGAACAGTGCATTCTTGTTTAAGCTGACCAGTCGGTGGTGTTTCTTATTGCCACCTAGACACCCGCCAGGGAGGCCAAGGAGAGGGTGAGGTTAGCAGGCAGGAGAAGGGCATGACTCGAGGGCAGAGGCTGTGTCATTAATCATCAGGGCAATGCAGTTAAAACCACAGCAAGGCACTTCACACCCACATGGGTGGAGAGGATACAGCGAAATGGGAACTCAAGCGCGTTGCTGGTGGGAATGTAAAGTGGTGCAACCACTGCGGAAGGCAATACGGCAGTTCCTCAAAAAGTTAAATACAGAATGACCATTTGACCCGACAGTTCCACTTCTAGGTATATACCCAAAGAGAGTAAAAACTGGGTCTCAAACGGATCCTTGCACACCAGAATTCATAGCAGCACTATGCACCATGACCAACAGGTGGAAACAACCCCAGTGTCCGTCACCAAGGAAGGCATAGACTGGATGTGGTCTGTACACACAGTGGCATATTATTTGGCCTAAAGAAAGAATGAGACAAGCTGCAACATGGAAGAAGCTTGAAAATATTACGCTTAGTGAAATAAGCAACACAAAAATTGTATGATCACTTATAAGAGATGCCTAGAAATAGCAAATTTGCAGAGATGGTGGAATTAGGTTACCAGGAGAGGAGGGTGGGAGGAAGGAGGGCTGTTTGTAAAAATAAATTTTTTTTTAAAAAGAAGTAGATATATTTGTAACCAGAAAGAAGAAAAACATCACTTAGGATCATAAAACATTGACATTAAAATTTAAATGATAATTTAGAATGCATAGAAGTAATTAAAAGAGTTGAGTGACGGGATGGAGATGTGTCCACTGGGTCTGGTTTATGAGCAAGAAGGCTGAGTGCCAGGGTCAGCACCAGTGGGGGTCTCACCTGACTGTCCAAGTGTCTGTCCTCCTCAGGCTATGTGTTTATCATGGCAGCATCTGGCAGGGACAGGACAAGGGATCCCATCTCTTGATAAGATTGCCTGAGATCTCACAGCCCTGCACACTGCCTCTCCCCATCTGGCTGGGGAGCCCGAGGCGCAGGGAGGGACAGTGATGTGGCCGAGGTCACGGCACCAGGTGTATGTGTCTCACCCCCAAATCCAGAGCCATTTCCACCCCTCTCCCCCCACTGCCCGCGGATGTCCTCTGCCCCCACCTCCCAGCCCCGGATGGCCTCGCCCCGCCCCCTTACACAGGGTCTCCTCCTGGAGGTCAGCGGTTCTACTGGAGCTGGGGTGGGAGACAGGAGCGTCAGGTGGCGGTGAGGGCGTGCTGGGAGGTCTGGGGTTCTTTGGGAGAGGACTTACCTCTTCTGCAGGCCTCTGTCCTTAGGCGTGGACTCGGCAGCCCCTGCAGAAAGTTGGAGATCAGCCCCCACCTACCCTAGAACCCTCCCCTGGGGCTGTGGTAGGACCTAGAGAGGATCCTAGAACTGAAAGGATGAAGTTCCTCTGTGTCCCCATCTCTGTACAGAGTTCAAGAGAAAGGAGTTCTGAATGGTAAAAACAAAACAGGCATGCACGTTTCAAGTTTTTGCTTGAAAAAGCTAAGAGACTTTAAATATTTCCATATTTGCTCACTTTAAACCTCTACAGATGTTCTGAATTGTGACATTATGGAGTTTTTCTAAACTGACCTTTTCTCACTGGAAGGTTTCCCTTTGGCTGGTGCCCTCAGCACACCCTAGGCCTGCCCTGGGGGGGCGCACTGCATCCTGTGGCCCCGGTCACCGCATTCCCCACTCACCTGGCTTCCGGGTCTTTCCCTGGCACTGGTGTCGGATGAGAAGGAAGAGGAGGAGGGAGAAGAGCAGGACGAAGGCCACCGAGGCCCCGATCAGAACGTTCAGGTGCTGCTTGAGACCTTAGGGCATGAGTGACGTCATGAAAGCACCAGTGCTGCCCCCTGAATTGAGCACCTGCTATGTGCCAGGCGCGTGCAGGGACCTTTGCGTTCATTGTTTCCAACCCTCACAACCATCCTGCGGTGTGGGGTTCCACCCCGCTGCTCGTGTGCATATGGGGAAACTGAGGCTCACAGAGGTAAGTCACACTCCCAGGTCCCACAGCTGGGAAGGGGCAGAGCTGGGATTTGAACCCAGGGGAGCATGACTTCCAAGCCTTTGTCCTTTCCCTAACTCCACAGCTGCTTCTCAGAAGGCTCAGCCCTCACCCCCACCCCAGCTTGTGGGAGAAAGCACAGACCACTGCCTGTGTCAGTGCCCTGCCCCCTGCCCCCCAGCACTCACACACAATGTCAAAACTGGCCTTCTTCCCCTTTGCAAATGGAGAAATTGATCCCAGAGTGTAGAAGGGACTTTTCTCAGGTCACCATCTCCAGGAGTGGCTGAGCCGACAACACCACCGAGCTCCCCACCCCCTCTTCCCAAACACAGACCCTCACTTCCCTCCCCAGGGCCTGGTTCTGGGGATCAGGACAGGGGAGGTGAGGGGCTGGGGCTACCGTTCCCTTCCCCTGCTTTATCCAGGCAGTTCCTTTGCCAGCCTGGGTCCCCCAACATTCCCCGCTACCTTGACCACCCCCAGTCGTCATCCGGCCTTAGCCTCAGAGCCCCTGGGAGCCCTGTGTCCACAGCCTCATCTCCGCCCACCTTCCCCAACCCCCGGACTCAGGCCCTGCCAGCAAGCATGAAGCAGGAGTTGGAGCAGCTGAGGGGGACAGTCTGGTTCCTTGGACGTGAGGCCGGCCCCACCAGATGTTGTGTTGGTCCCTGTGGGTAACGGGCTATGGGGGTGGCGCTGGAGGAGGGTCAGGGTGGGATGCCTCTGACATGCCTCCTTTGGCTCAGCCCTGTGTCCTCCCCAGGCCCCCACCCACCCACCAGGAACCCTCCTGGGCCTGATGAGGCAAGCGTGGATGTGGCCCTGCCTTGTCCCATTGCTCTAGGCACTGGACCCCTCTGGCTGACCCTCTCGCTGTGCTGCCCTCCCTCCCCATCTCAGAGCTCTCCTGGAGTGGGGGCTGGGAAATGACACTGTGATGTCAGGGAGGACAGGGCAGGGGCTCCTCACCTGAGACCAGGAGCCCCAGGGGGGCACTGGGCTGAAACAACAGGTAGGGGTTGGAGCTGCGGGAGCCATAGCACCTGTAGGTGTCCCCGGGGGCTGAGATCGCGGAGCTCACGGTGAAGTCGGCCTGGAAGGTCCCAGACATGTTCATTGCAGGAAGGAGCAGGGATGGGGCTACTGACCCCTCCTTGGCCAGATGGAAAGTGTCAAACGGCGTCTCCGAGCGACACTGCAGGGTCATGTTGTGTCCCGTGGAGACTGAGGGTCCCAGCTGGGTCAAGAGGGAGGGTTTCTCATACAGCCCTAGGAGAGGAGAGGACTGTAGGGTGGGGGGAGCTGTCCCCTCCCCAGACCTCTGGAATTGGGGCTGAGGGTGCCCCCACCCCCTCTGGGATCTCTCAGTCAGTGACCCCCCTTCCAGCACCCCTAGGCCTCTGTGTGGACTCTGTCACTGTCCCTCACTCCCCTTTCTCACCCCCTTTCCCTGGGTACTGTCCCCGTCTCACTCTCTGCTCCAGGACCCTGTCTCCCTGACCCCCTCCCCACTGGGTGACTCTGGGCCCAGTGTCCTGAGCAGGCCACCTGGACATGGGATGGACAGGAGCTTCTCACCAGCCACCAGGACGTCCAGGGGCTCACTAGGGGCTGACCACCCGGAGGAGAGGCTGTGTCCACCGTAGCATCTATACCGGCCCCCATGGTTGCTGTTCACCCGACCCAGGGGGAACTCGGGACTGAGCTGCCTGTCAAGGTGCTGGGGGAGCGTGAGCTCCTCATCCTTGGTCAGAGCGAATCTGTTGAAGCTGGCCTCTGAGCGACACTGCAGGGTCAGGGTGTCCCCAGAGAGCACCAGGGCTCCCGGCTGGCCTGAGAGCAGGGGTGCCCGGTACAGCCCTGGAGATGGGGAGGCACAGGCACCTCAGGGATGCACATCCCACTCTGTCCACGGTGGCTGCAGTGGGGGCTCCCACCGGCCACTCCTCGTGCTCTGCCCTCTGTGAGTCCGACAAGGAGGCCCGTGTCCCATACCACCCATCCCCACCAGGGCTCCCGTGGGCATCTAGCTTAGATTGGTTGTTCTTGGGCCCCCAAAAAGGATGGGGCCTGGCCAGGATATGCTCACCTGTGACCTCGATGACCACAGGGTCACTGGGCAGTGACCAACTCTCAGGGTAGGAGCTGGATGAGCCATAGCAGCTGTAGGAGCCCCCATGGGGGGTGGTCATGGGGCCCACAGGGAAGACGGCGTGGTGCCCCTGATCAGAGATCTGTGGGTTCACGGCACAGGGTGGGGCGGCTCCTCCCTCCTCCATCAGATGGAAAGTGCCCGTTAGGTTCTGATGACCACACAAGAGGGACACATTCCCTCCTGAAGCCACCACCGGACTTGGGTGGGATGAGAGGGAGGGTTTGCTGTAGGCTCCTGAGAGAGAGGGAGGGAGCTCCATTAAAGGGGGGCTGTGGTCACCCACATAACTCCTGTGTGGCCTGTTGAGCTGAGTTCCCCTTGAGGCCATGCTCCCTTTCCTTTTGCCCATGGGGAGGGGAGCAGGGAGGAGATGGCCTGGCTCCTCCCTCTTACCTGTCACCACCAGGTATAGGGGTTCACTGGGCTCTTACCAGCCCTCCGAGCTGTTATATTCACACTGGAATCTCTCTGCAGCGTGTGTGCTCATGGATTCGATGGAGAATCCGACCTTGTCCCTGGAGGCCAGTGGGGTCTGTGTGTCCCAGGGTTTGGAGACTCTCTCTTTACTCAGATGGTAGAGGTCAGCCTGCGGAGACCCCTGACACCAGAGGGTCACGGGGCTGCCCAATGGGATCACGGAGCCTGGGTCAGCCCACAGGGAGGGTTTGGGGAGGATCCCTGGAAAGGAGTCAGAGCTGGAGAACCCGGGGGTTCCCTTGTCCCTCAGTTTCCTCAGCTGTCAGCCAAAGGCCCCTCCCAGACCGGTCCCCCTTAGCCCAGACCTGCTGAGCCCCCTCCCGAGCTGCCCAGGGGCCCATTGTGCTGTGCTAGGAGGTTGGGGCTGGGAGGTCTGGGGAGCACTCACCTGCCTGGATGTGGTCCCGCTGGCCTGGGTGCACCTGTGAGGGGCTCATCCCTCCCACCCACATGGAAGCTCCTTTCATGGTCTGGGCCCCTGCCGGACGAGTCAGACCTGGGAATGAGCACATTCTCTCTTTTCCACAAAGGCTCAGCCTTCTGTGACTGTCCTGGTTCTTGGGATCTCATGAGGGGCCTGGACCTGGGTGTGGGAGGGCCCTCATCTCAGCTCTGAGGTCCCCTCTGCTTCCCCCATGGCTCACCCAAACAGAGAAGAGTGGTGAGGGTCGCGGTCACGGCGTGGCCTCCCATGGCCTCCAGCAGTGCAGACTAGTTATGAAGACCACGGAGCCCGGCTGGGTGGACACAGCACAGCGAGTGACAGTCCTGGGTTCTGTGTTGCCTGTCGGGGCTTCCTCACAGTAGGCCCCAGCCCCACCCCAGTGCCTGGCTCTGCTCTCCCCAGAGGTTGGGGCTGAGGAGACGGCAGGCTCCGGTGACCTTACAGACCAGATGGGGACTCATCTGGCCCCGAACCCCTGACCTCCAGGACTTGCTTCCATCTCTTCTCAAACCCAAATCTAGAGAGTGATCTCTGCCTCCTTCCTGCACCCGTAGAAGACAGGGCTTTAGGAGCAGCCAGGTTCCGGTCAATTCTGAGGGTGCCTTTATACAGGCAGTGTGACCAGGCACAAGTCACTTCCCTTTCCTGAACCTCGTTGTAATTACAAATTTTCTTCCTTCTTTTTGTCAGCCAGTGCAGTGACTTGGAGCCATGTTTAAGAAAAGTGTGTTCTTACATATAGTCCATTCCTGTGGGTATGAACCCTTGTAAATAGGACCTTTTTATGCAGTTACTTCAGATAAGGTGTGGCTCAGGATGTGTTATAATCCTATTACTGAAGGCCTTAGAGGGAAGATCACAGAGAGTAAAAAGCCACAGAGGGAGCAGCCTGAAGCTGAATCTCAGTGGGACCCAGAAGAGAAGGGAGAGGCCGCCATGTGCATGGCCACGTGACGGGAAAGCCAAGGACCGGATCACTGGCAGTCGGCCCCAGAGCTCCACAGACGTCTGGAAGAAGGCCTCACCTTGATGACGACTTAGGTCTGGACTTCTAACTCCGAAACCATGAGCCAATAAATCCCATTGTTTAAGCCAACCCATTGCATGGCATTTGCTTTAGAAAGGAGGAAAGTAAAACAGCCAAGCAACAAATGTTTACTGAGTGGTTACCATGTCCAGGCATGTTGCCAGGTATGGGGGATTCATTGGTGGAGCAGACATGTTCCTTCCCTGGACTCATGGAGAGCAGATAAAGAGAATATAAAGATCGCAAATATTTAGAAGATGGACAATTCAGTAATAGGTTTGGTATGCTCTAGACAATGAGAAAAACAAGACAGATGCAGTGCCAGATGGATGTCCTGCGATCTGGGTCACTGGAGAGAGGGGGACCCTGTGGAGGAGGGAGAGGACACGGCATGAGTAGGGGTAGCAGGAGAGTGGGGGGCAGAGGGCACCCTCAACCAAAAAGCTTCAGCTATTCTAAGAACTGAGCACACTTAGGGGAATGCTGGAACCTGGTCACACTGGGTCCTGCGCACCATGGAGTATTTTGATTTTTATCTTTACGGCAAAGGGAAGATTTTTAGCAAGGAGATTATGAAGTGATTTCTGTTTTAAGAAGACCTCCAGTATATGGAGAATAGAATGCTGGAAGGTTTATTTATAATAAACTTCAACATTAAATAAAACTCCAGCATTAATCTGACCCCTAGATGATGTGCTGGTTAGTATTCTAAATGGTTTATGTGGAATTCTCATGTAACCCGTAACTCTGTGGCATAAAGGAATTCGCCACTGAGGGGAATGAGATTGGAATACTCCTTGGTCTTTGTCTGAGAGGTTGGAAAGGAGTTGGCTCTGTTCAGATTGGCTGGGGGAGCAGCCGGTGGAAAGGTGTTAGCTCTGTGTGTGTGTGTGTTCCAGGGGAGAGTGGTTAACTGAGGTGGATTTGTTTGGGGAGTCAGGAGCCATGTTTGCTGGGTCTGCAGAGTTTATCTCCAGCCTGATCATTATAGCTTTAAATGTCTGGTGAAGGAATTTAGGTCTTATTTTGAGGAATATGGAAATCTGTGAAAGCATTTTGAACAGAGGAGGGTCGGCACCAGATAGGGTTGTTGGAAGAGCCGTCTGGAGGTAGTGAGAGGAATGGAGTGGAGTCGGGTGACCTGGAAGGAGGCTGGTGTGGTGGCACAGACAAGACATCTTGAGTTTTCGTCTGGGCATGGGCTGTGGTTGTGGTGGGTGGACGTGGATAACAAGGGTTCACGGAGAAGGACTGTTAGGATTGATGACTGGGTGTGACGTAGAAGAGAGTGAGGATTCAGGAGCTATTCACTCTCTTCCTTGGTTGATGGTGGCTAGCACAGTGAGGACAACCCCAGGGGAGGAGTCCTGGGGAGATGTTTATAAGACTGTTCATAATCTCTCAGAAGAAAGCGCAGCCCTGCCTCCTGGCCTGGGATAGTGGGCTTTGTTTCTCCCCAAACACTTCCTCTTAACTGATTTCCCTGTTTCCCTCTTTCTCTCCATCATCGTCCCTCTAAACCTCTGATTGTTTTCTGCATCCTCAGTGCCTCTTCCAATCTCAGACAGAACTCTCCATTGCATACTGTGAATTATTTCTCCAGGCACAGGATAAGAGTACTAACTGGAGGCAATTCAGAGATGTTAACTGAAAACGTGGCTGTAGCATTTAATTGAAAACCTATGTAGCATTAACTGAGCAGGTAACATCCCCTCTCTGGTCTCATTTGCCTCCTTGTAGCAGTCATTATGGCACCTTCCCTCAGGGATTTTGTGAAGAACCAGTGGTTCTTGATGTAAGGAAGGGGCTCAGTGCAGGGTGGTTTCATGGCCAGATGAAGACATGTATGTTGGAGGTGCTGAATGATGCTGGTGTCAGATTTGACATCAGGGGGCTGATTGAAGTCATAATCCATAGCTCATTTCTGCTCTAAATATATGAAAATGCTAGATAAATGTTTGTAAAATATATGACCTAGATTAAAACTCAATATGAGAGAAAGTGCCAGGAAACTAGAGTCAACTTACGGTAATAAGCAGAGGCCAGTGGGGGGCTGTGCTGATTGCATCTGCATTGAGGCAGGAGGAGAAGCCCCTTGGGGTGATCCTAGACCCCTGCCTGAAGCTGGAAATGCTGAACCTGCTCCCTGTTGATGAATGGGGATAAGAATATTTCTGCTCATTGATGGGGGATCCCAGTCAGAATTCACTCCTTCTAGTGTGTTGGTAAGAAATACCCACTCTAGTACAGGCAGATAATGGTTTCTGTGACACGGGACCAATTTTGAATGATTCATTTTGCATTGGCCAAGACCCTGAGCAGAACACTGAGTTTGAAACACATAAAAACCATGGACTAGAAGTAACTTCAGAATGAACATGTCTTTAGGATTTCACAATGTAGGAAATTAAAGATCATAGCCTCTTTGAATGATTATCTCATTGATAGTGTGACCAAGTGTCTGAGATGAGATCAAACTTTGTTGGGAGAAGACACTGCAGACACAATCATTGTGGAAATTCTCAATCAAGGCAATAGTGATGATAGTGCAAATGGAGAGAAATGCAAAAATAAGCATGCTTTAAATATTCAAACAATTAAGGAGTTTAGTGGTATCTACGAAACAAGGAGAGGTTTTATGGAAAAAAGTTGCTGTTAATGGACATTTTAGATAGATAAAAATTTAGTAATTGAATGAAAGGAATCCAAAGATCCATTCCATAATGGACAGGAGACAGCTCATCAGAGAATCAGAGAGCCTTTTCCTTTAAACACCTAATGCAGATTTTGGTACATCGTGCAATGAAGAGCCACTCACAGCTATCACTTGATGGTACTTCCTGCAGCCACCAGTTCACTTTGGGCTACGTCACCAGAGCAATGTCTGTGCAGTGGGAGATAATGAAGTTAGCCGGGAGCAGCTAATTCATTTGACCGTAAAGAACATGAAGATGGTTTCTGGACTGAACTGGAGGAGACAGTGCCTGCATAGTGTGGAGAATCTTTATGTGCACTGGCTGGATGATAAGAAATACAATAGGGTGGGAGTAACAGTGTGTAATGTCTGACGCTTACTCTTGGGGAACCTTGCTTTCATATAGTAGACACACTCAAGCGGTCTTGTAGAGAGGTTCACATGGTAAGGTGCCATCTTGGGTGTGGAGCCCCAGGGAGGCCTTTGGATGACTGACTCCTGCACAACATCTTGACTGCAAACTTGTGAGAGACCCTGAGACAGGGCAGCTTAGAGGGGTTGCTCCCATATTCCTCACCCATAGAAACTGTGAGATAGTACTTGTTTATTTATTTATTTTTTTAATTAGGGAATTGGAAAAGGAAACTCTGGAAGTATCCCACTGTTTAGCAAAGGCCGTGATAGAAGTAGAAGACATAAAGGATTAGATTTGAGACACGGAGAATAGTAATTAGGTCTCCAAATACATGTCTTACCAGTCATAAAAGAAAAAATGAGAGAATGATGTAATGAGCAATAGTCAGATGTAATGGCTGAGGGTTTTCTAGAAATGAAACAATATGTAGAGCACAGGGGCAGCTTTAAAAACTGAACTGAAACTGGAAATACATCACTCAGGGATGGACTTGTAGTTGGAACCTAACTAGGATGATAATCTGCTAAAAAAACAAGCAAATATCCACATTATCTTGATTTTAACAATATTTAAAATGTCCATGATACAATTCAAAATAACTTGACATACAAAGAGCCAGGGAAAGCTCCATGATTTCAAACGAAAAAACAATCAACAGATACCAAGCCTGACTTGACCAAGACTTTAAAGCATTTTTATAATTAAACTCCATTAAGTATGGGCAAACACTTTTGAAATGATGGGAAAAACAGCCGTTCTCAGCATGGAAATGTAAACTGTAAAAAAGGAATAAATGGAAATTTCATAATTGAAAAATAGAATAAATGAATTAAAAAAATCCCTCACTGAATGTGCTTAGTAGCCAAACGAAGATAGAGGAAAGGGTCAGTGAGCTTGAAGACAGAGACTACACTCATAGACATCGTCATAATGAAACTAGTGCTAGTGGGATTATAAAACAGTGCAGTGCTGTGAAAAACAATTTGGTGGTTCCAAAAACGTTAAAATAGAATTAGTGTATTGTAATGTCATAAAAAGAATTTTATTTGATGTCTTGTCATCCTGCCTGGCTTAATTGTAAGTTTCCCTTTGAGTGACCACCCCTGTCAGCCTTGTTCTGGGCATAACTGGCATAACTGCAGCTAGCAGGGCCTGCACCTGGATAAGATCTGCTCTGGTTTCTCTGAACAGCCCTTGTTGATTCTTCTCTTTGTGCCACATAATTTAGAAGCACAGTCCATATCTCTTCCGTATGGCCTGGACAATAAGAAGCTGCCCTCAGCTTTGCCACATAGCCCTTTTCACTTCTGCTTTTCATGCTGTATATTCTGAAACTTCCAATCCCCACCATCTGTGGGAAAGCCCTCTCTCTTTCCTTTTGGTTACAGTAAAGACCAGAGTTTCCTCCTGTCCTCCACAGACCCTAGCAGGAGCCTGGGTTAGGTCAGCCCAGTGGGCGCCTCCACCACCCTCAGTCTCCCCTCTCCCTCTCCAGGGCCTTTGATGCATGCATTCTCGGTTGAGTGGTACCTGTGTTTCTGCCTCATCACCCAAAGAACTTTCATATAACCTCCAAAACACATATGACCCAGTAATTCCAATCCTAGGTATTTGCCCGAATGAGTTGAAAATGGCATGTATATTAAAATTTGTACACAGCATTACTCACAATAGCTAAAGGTGGAAACAACCCAAATGCCCATCAACAGATGACAGAATAAACAATATGTGAACTATCCACACAATGGAATATTATTCAGCCATATAAAGGAATGAAATACTGACACCTGCTACAACAAGGATGAAACTTGAAACATTATGCTAAGTGAAAGAAGCCAGACACAAAGGCCACATATTGTATGATTTCATTATATGAAATATCCAGAATAGGCAAATCTCCGAATAATAGTTTTGGTTTGCTAAAGCTTCCAGAATGCAATATACCAGAAATGGGTTGAATTTTACAATGGGAATTTATAAGCTTGCAAATTTACGGTTCTAAGACCATGGAAATACCTTCTATGAAGATCAGTTACCCCAAGCTTGGACTCCTTTGTCATACAGCAAGGCACATGGTGATGTCTGCTTCTCCTCTCCTGGGTTTCGTTGCTTCAGCTTCTGGCTTTTCTGTGTATGGCTTTTACTCTAAATGTCTCTGGGTGTTTGTCAAAATTTCATCTCTTAGCTTCTATGTGTATTTTATCCTCTTATAAAGGATTCCAGTAAGACTTTAGACACACCTTGTATGACGTGGATCACATCTCAGTTGAAATAACTTAACCAAAAGGTCCTACCCACAATAAATGGAATATTTTAGAATTGAAAAATACAATAAATGAATTAAAAAAATCCATCACTGAATGTGCTTAGTGACCAAACGAAGATAGAGGAATGAGATTAAAAGAATATGACCTTTTCTGATATACATACAACTTCAAACTACCAAATACTGAAAGTAGATCAGTGTTTTTCAGGGGCTGGGGGTGGGGAGAATGGGAATTATTACTGAATGGGTACACGATTTCCTTTTGGGATGTTGCAATGGTTTGGAACTTGATAAAGGTGATGATTGAACAACATTGTAAATGTACTATTTGCCACTGGATTGTACACTTCAAAAGGGTTAAAATAGTGAATTTCATGTTATGTAATTTTACCTCAATTAAGAAATAAAAAGAATGAAGTACTGGTATGTGTTTGAAGGAATGTATGAATATGGATGTATGTTCATGGATGAACCTTGAAAATGTGATGTTAAGTGAAGTAAGCCAGACAGAAAGGCCACATATTGTATGATTCTACTTATATGAAATTATTATAATATCTAGAATAGCCAAATAAACTGGCATAGGAAGAGTTTATAGTTAAAGTATCAGCAGATACACTAAAATGGAATACTAAATATATTCAGAAAAGCCAAAAGAAGGTAGAAAAGAACAAACAGAAGATCTAGTGTTGCTGACAGGATGGTGAAGGAATGAAACACGGACACAAAATATAGAGTTAAGGAAGCAGGGTACTCAGAGCCTAGTTGGCAAAGAGTGCCTCCGCTTGCTCCACATCACATTTATTAGCTTTTTTTTTTAATCACAGGAAATAGGGGAGTTAGAAACAGGCTGGAGAAGGCAAGATAGAGAAGTTAGTAAGATAGGGAAGTCAGGGACAGGCCATTCGAGACCTGCATGCTTCTTGTATTAACAATGCAGGTGCTGCCCTGGGCAGTGTTCTGTCCGGGCAGGACTTGTGTTCCGATGTCCGCACCCTTGAGTATGTCAAGGACTCATTCTAAGCTCAGGCCATTTTCCCACAATCTCGCAATAGAAGGGACAAACAGAAAACAAATAATAAAATGGTAAACCTAAATACAACATTATTGGTAATGACATTTAATATAAATGGTCTAAATAGAGTAAGTTAAAACAGAGATTGTAAGATTGGATTTAAAAAAATCAACAATACCCAACTATATGCCAGTCTATAAGACATTCTGTTTAAATGCGATGTAAGTTTGTTAAATATAAAAGGATGAAAAATATACTATGTGAACACTAACCAAAATAGAGCTTAAGGGGCTATATTAGTTTCCTATTCCTGCTGTAAGAAATTACCAGAAACTTTGTAGATTAATACAACAGAAATTCATTATTTTACAATTCCCAAGGTCAGAAGTACAAAATCAGTCTTTCTGGGCTAAAGTCGAGGAAGGAAGAGACAGGCAACTACTTCTTCTCAGTCCAGAGCTGGGCGCTTGAAATGCACCTGAGTTTTCTATACTGACCATGTGTCCATTGACATTAGAAAATTCTCTCTCTCTCTCTTTTTTTTTTTTGAGTAATTCATTGTTATATTATTTTGGATTTTCTGTGAACACAGTTGTAATACATGAGCCATACAATTTTACTCCATCCTTTTCAGCACTCACCACATGTTCCTTTGTTTAACTGGTTGGTACCTCCAGTGCCACACTGCAAAGAAGAGGTCATAGTGGACATCCTTTCCCCTTCCCTGTCATCGGGGGAGACTTGAGCTTCTTACCTTGAAAAGGGTGTTTATAGTAGTTTTCAAGATGCCTTTATAAATTATAGGAATGCCCTTTCATTATTTTCATTATAATCATTGGTGAGTTTTATCAAAAGCATGCATCAAAGGCCCTGGAGGGGGAGAGGGGAGACTGAGGGTGGTGGAGATGCCCGCTGGGCTGACCTAACCCAGGCTTCTGCCAGGGTCTGTGAAGGACGGGAGGAAACTCTGGCCTTTACTGTGACCCAAAGGGAAGGGGGAGGGCTTTCCCACAGATACTGGGTGTGATGGTCGGTTCATGTGTCAATTTGGCCAAGTGGTGGTGTCCAGAGTTCTGGTCAAGCAAGCACTGGCCTAACCATTACTGCAAGGACATTTGTGGCTGGTTAATAAACCAGAAACCTTTACTAAATCATCAGTTGACTCCAGCTGTGACTGATTATATCAACGAAGGGCATGTCTTCTGCAATGAGAGATTTCAATCAACTGGGTTTAGTCCAATCAGTTGAAGACTTTTAAGGAAGGGAGAGTGAGCACTTTCACTTCTTCTGCTAACCAGTGAAGTGTTTCCTGAGGAGTTCATTGAAGTTGTCAGTTCGTTTCCTGAGGACCTCAGAGCAACTGAGAGTGACATTTTGAAGAGGAGCTGCAGCTAAGAGAGGACAAAACACCCCAAGAGCAACATTGGAGAACACCATTTTGAAACAGAACCTGGGAGCAAGCGGACACTAGCCACATTCCTTCCAAGCTAACAGAGGTTTTCTGGATGCCAATAGCCATCCTTCAGTGAACGTACCCTATGGTTGATACCTTACCTTAAGACTCTAACTTTGTACCCAAATAATCACCCTTTATAAAAACCGATCCATTTCTGGTGTTTTGCAAATCAGCAGCATTAGCAAACCAGAACACTGGGGATTGGGAGTTTCAGTTTCAATTTCATCTACTGAGATCATCAGTTTTTATTTATTCTGTTAATGTGTTAAATTGTGTTGACTGATTTTTGAACATTGGAACAGTGTGTGATTATGATGTATTATCCTATCTATGTATCACTGAATATTATTTGTCAGTATATTCCTTAGGGATTTACATGTACATTCACATGATTTTCCTACCTGGTAGTTTGCTCGTCGGGTTTGGTAGCAGTTGGTGTTTTTTTTGACCTGATAAAATGTGTTGGAGACTATTCCCTCGTTTCATGCTCTCAGGAAAAATTTGTGTAATTCATGGTGTGTTTGATGTGTCTGTGTGAGTGTTGTGTTTCATAAGGCACAGGTTTTTGGAAGAATACCAGTAGAGCACCTGAAGTTTAATCTGGGGAAACTTTTTAAATTACAGATCCATTGCATTCATTCATATACATATATACATATATATACATATATATATATATACACACACACATATAAACACACACACACACACACACACACACACATATAGAGAGAGAGTCTAATTTTCTGTTTAGTCTGATACTCGTTATACCAAATTGTCTTTTTGAGGATGCTGCCTATTTCATCTTCATTTGCTAATATACTGGCACAATTTTTAAACAATTTTCTATTATTATCTAAAGTTTGTAGGAAGGGTATTGCTTTCCACTATTTCATTAATGATATTTATAATGTGTGCCTTCTCTCTCTTTTTTTTGGTCAGTATGGAGAGGAATTTGTAAATTGGTTAGTATGTTCAAGAATGAACATTTTTTGGCTTCATTTATTTTTTCTATTTTGTGTTCATTCTGTTAGTAGCTTCTCTTATTATTTCCTGCCTTCTGTTTTTGGGATTAACTTTCTATTCTCTTTCTAATGAGGAGACTACATCACTGCTTTTTAAAAAAAATTTATTAGAGAAATTGTGTTTACAGAACCATCATGCACAAAATAGAATCCCATATACCACCCTATTATTAAACCTTGCAAGGGGTGGTACACTTGTTACAATTGTTGAGAGCACTTAAAATGTACAGATTTACTATTTGGGGTGGTGGAAAGTTACTGTAGTGGATGGTGGTGATGGTAGCACAACATTGTGAATGCAGTTAACAGCAGGGAATTACGTGCTTGAATGTGGTTAGAAGGGGAAATGTTAGATTGTGTATGTGGAACTAGAATAAAATTAAAAAAAAATCCATGGGACGGCACAACACAAATGTGAACCCTAGTTTAAACCATGGACTATACTTGATGGTAGGTCATTGCTTTTTTTTTTTAATACAATTTTATTGAGATATAATCACATAACATACAGTCATTCCAAGCATACAATCAGTTGTTCACTGTATTGTCATATAGTTGTTCACAATCAATCTTTGAACATTTTCATTACTCCAAAAAATAAAATTAAAATTAAAATAGAAAAGAACATTCAAAATATCCCATTCCCTTCCTCCCCCCGTTGTACATTTACGTTTTTTTTTTTTTAAATGAAAAAAAATTTTCATTAATGAATAATTCAAGTGACATAATTTTACCATTACAATCAGTTGCCCCTGGGTACCCTCATACAGCTGTGCATCCATCACCACACTTCATTTCTGTTCAATTTTTAGAAACTTTTCATTGCTCCAGACAAGAAAAAAGTGAAAGATACAAAAAGAAAAAAAGAAAAGGAAGCTCGAATCCTC